>JAQGAN010000059.1:0-17066 GCA_034697745.1 Nothrus palustris
GGGAATCATGTTATTGAAAATATAATATTATACATATAAAACATATTTGATGTTCATCTCGTGTGTGGTCCCTTTTTGAGGTTTAAAGGGGCGCTGGCTCTGGTGCTGGCTCTTTGGCCCAATCAAATAATACACAAAACGTCAGGCGGCATATCATCAAAATAGAGGCACTTAAGCTATAAGTGGCGCACCTCTGAATGTATCAAATGGTAGACACAAACACACCCAATACTGTTCTTCATAACATGTTACTTAACAAATTTCATAATTAAACTTTTATCCAGCTTTATTATTATTTTGAAAGACTAAAAGGTGTACTTCAACTTATTTAGACATTCGTCACACAAATATTTTGCTTACAACTCACGATTCCAGTCAATCGACCAAAAGAACATTTTATTTGATTTGCTGCCAAAAACGAATGCGTATTCTCATAGTCTGGCCGTGAATATCAATTCACTCAATTGAAATATATTCACAATGAAAGCTCATTAAGAGGCTGACAAGACAGAGGTTGGACTTAATGATCATATTCTTTTACAAACTTAAAGACTTGTCAATCGATAACTGAAAAAACAAAACTTTTTTCTATTTAACAGGAAATTTCGAAACTTTAGAAATTCTTTATGGTAATTAAGGCAAAACTTTCTGCTTAACTTTACTTAAACCAACTTTTCAGCTTACGAGTCAGTTATAGCGATTATCTGCACAGGTGTTACTATCAAATATTTATAAAATGCAGTGCATATTAAATTATTGCTTAACTTCTTTCTGAGGTTTATAATACATTTGATTAGGTTTATGTCACACGGATTTAACTAAACTACAGATTCTTATTTCAAATTTGAATTTTTCAACAAAATGTAGTGTCACATAAATTATTATAAATGTATTGCAATTTATTATAATCTATTAATTTAAATTGAATTATATAATTTATCATATTTTTGATTTATTTTAATTAGTTGTACATAATTTTTAAATTCAAAAATTGAGCTAATGTTGAATTTTTTTGAGTTGAAAATTTAAAATGAGAAGTGAAAGTAAAATGTTTGATCATTGAAAGCAGGTTTGCCCAGTTCTCTGCTTCAAATGGGGTCTTGTTTAAAGTTTTGTAATGAGTCTAAAAGATCATCGTTTATCTGATAGGTTATTGTTTTCTATTATTCTAAGGGCTAAGAGTCTGTTAACGTCACTAAAACATTCATCAGATAATAAAAAGAAATATTTGATAGAATTTTAAAAAATGCATTTGCATTTTGATTGAAATGTATTCAGAATTCTATTCATTATATATGAATTGAGAGAATTGCATGCATAAGTCTACACAACACTAGTCTAAACTTAAAATATTCCCTGAAATAAGCTTAAAAGTCCTTTTGGCATTAGCTGACTTGTTTGTAAAAGTAATGCACGTTATATTTTGCTTAATTCCTTATCATTTAGATCGAGTAAAACTAACATGAATTATGTGAGTTGCGCTTCCATATACTCCATCTAAAGCATGCAAAAAGCAAATCAATTTTCATTAAGCTTAAAAATAAGCACAAAAAAACTGTTTATATTATTATTTGTGAGAAGGATTAGAGAATATTCCTTACAATGTGTAGAATATGTTAACAAAATAGAAAAACAGAAACTTAGAATTAAGTTTATATATTTTTCTTATTCATTAAATATTTATATTTTGTGAAGTTAGTGAAGTTGGGAATATTTTTACTTTTCCTTTTCACATAATAGAATGTGTATAATTAGAACTATTTGGGTGACATTTTTCTATAAGATTAACTGACACGCAATTTTTTATTTAGTCTTTTATTTAATGGGCAATGTATTGGCCACATCAACCATCAGGCACTTCACTGTTGAATCGCTGATAAAAGTAATTTACAAACTAATCAAAGCCATATACACAACAAGAAATAACCGGCGAAAGTGTGTGCCTCTGCATCTCTGCATTTTGGAGCTAAACAATACCAATGCTGACGACGCGTAGATGAAAGAATCAATTTTATTGACTCTATATTCATATCCTGTAGCGAAGCAATGCTGCCTTGATTTGAGTCAATTTCCTTATGCGAGACAAAAGAATAATAAAGAAAAAGAGGAGCAAAACTAAAGTACTCAACTCTAAAAAGAGAATCAATTCAAACACACAGTTCGTGTCTTGAATTTGGTGAGTAATGCACCCAAATTGCAAGATTCAGAATCCAATTCTGTATTTCTGGTCTAATCATTTACGACAAGAGGACAACATTTATTGGGGAAGCTTTCGTTAGATTGGCTTAAAATCACCTTTGCTTTCCTCTATTTCTTAGTATAATAGAAGTGAGAAAAGTGACGCCAATAAGTCTCTATACTTCAACATTTCCAGATTAGAGTCCTTTTTTGGTTTTTGGTTCTTTTATTGTGGAAAAGAGTCAGCTCTCCAGAGATCTTGAACTCAGTTCGACAAAAAAAAGGCAAAAACGATGCAAGAAAATTAGTGTTATCTTCAATACTATACTTACAACTAAGTATTTTCTGTATCTGAGTCGGAAAATTCCATTATGAAAACAAGTACTAAACATTGATGATGACAAAGATGTAGAAGCTCTTTGCAATCTTTGCAGTTGTGTCTTGTAAGAGAATATTATGCCATATTATAACTTATAACCAGTAATAAAGTACTTCTCTATTATAATGAATAGGGAAGAGTAGAAAATAAGAGGGTTATACCGCACTTCGCTGGCTCTCAAATTAGTCAAATCTATCTCATGGTTTTGGATATTAAAAAAGTTAGATTAGCTTTTTTTTCTTTTTAATTGTTTTACTTTACAAATCAGCGGACAATAAGTTGCATTTGAATAATAGTATTTTTAGTTTAATGATGTTTTTATGCAAAAATAAAATAAATAGTTCTTAGAATATATCTAAAATTATTATATTTCTTGGGAAAACTATTTATTTTATTAGTTATGATATAAAAAAATACCATAAGTTATGTCATTCCAAAAGTTAAGTTATGAATTATTTGATTGGAGTAAATAATAATGTAGTCATTAGTAGTTTTGATTAAAAAGATGGAAAGAAAATGAGAGATACCCTAATGGTATTCTATTTGCATCGAAATAGGAAATGACCCAAATGTAGAGATGTCACGGAAATTCCGGTGAAATAGTGTCCGACAATTGAACAACTTTTATAAGCTTTAACTATAAAAGAAACAAAAAGACAAACTCTAATATACTCTAATATACACGCAATTGCAATAGTGTTATTGTGCAGAATAATGAAGAGAGTGAGTAATGTTCTCCTCACAACTTGATTTGAATGTAAATGGCTTGAAGTAAAAGCAAAAATAATTGTTTTTATTCTTCTTTTCCTATTGCCGATTCTTTATTGAAGTTCATTTATATTTCACTTATTCAGTGAAGCATTTTTTGGGCAAAGAATGTATATTATGTTAATGTAAAATTTCAATATAGTATAAGTTGAATTCAAGCTGAGAGTATTAACTATTATTTGGATCGTTTTAAAATGCTATAAAAATGTATGATAGCTTTATTGTATTTATGGCGATTGGTAGGCCTCTCAAAAGGCATTACACTTTCTATTTGAGAGTCTATTTGAGAGACTATTTGAGAGCCTCAACGGCGCAAAACACAAAAACAAAGAAAATCTCACTCAATGTAATTGCAAGACAAGAAGGAGTAGTAGTAGAAAAAGAATAAGAAAATGTTTGCCCGACTATTTGCTAACTCCAACATTGCATTGAATATTTTCCCTGAAGCTGATATTTTTTTGAGTTGCTTTTCAGTTGCCATCCTATGAGACTTGAAATCACATCTCGTTAAAGAGAGATAGCAAAGAGAGTAGAGAGAGAGATAGTTAAGAGAGTAAAGAGAGAGATAGTAGAAAAGGGAGTATAATAGGACGCGATGTGCGCTCACTTCGTGAGAATATTCACATCATTACAATTACTGCATATATAACGAAAAAATTTCAACTAAAAATACTTGAAAATAGCTTTCAAAAATTCTCTATATTTATTTGTGAATCACAAAAAAATTCAAGAGTTATTGATGTGAAACTTATTTTTCTTTAATGCTCGGGTATATTTATATATGTTATGTTATTTATATTTAAGTGTGAATGAAGAATAACAGTTTCTATTATGTTATACATTACTGTGTTATTTGATATCCCGAAGAGAATTGATCTCAGATAAAGCCATACATTCCTTTATCTAATTAAGAAATGAGTCCCTTAAATAATTTTCTAACATAAAAGTTGTGTTTTTACTTGTAATTAACAAAGGATTCTTTTTTCCTGATATGAAAAGCATTTGTTTGTGATGTAAAAGAAATAAGTTTAGAAATATGATAGAATAAATATATTGCACGATATAAATCTATGTTTTATACATTTAAATTGCAATTTAAAAGGAATATTAATAAGTTATTTCTTCCTACACAAAGTTGAGCAAAGAATAAAAAGAGCCCAAACAAAATATGTTATTTGCTATCATCTAATTTTGCTTTCGCAACAGATATAATAAGTTTCAGATATAATAAGCCTAATGGAAAACAGGATCAACCAAATTAAGGTGAGTTTATCAATTCAAGACCTCCCAAAATGTGCTCTATTAATATTGGGTTCAATTGAACGCATAAAACTCAATCTTTCAAAAAAATTTAATTGTTTTTAACAACAACTTAACAAATAAGAAATAATATCAAAAATTCCAAAACACAAATTTAGTTCGTTATTAATTTTTTCCAAAATAATTAGTTTTTTGAATACTGTTTAAATCAAACAATAAAAGGAAATAGATGGGAAATAAGAAACCTTGTTATTGTATTATGAGTTGAATCAATTACAGTCAAACTCGTTTATAACGAACTCGGATATAACAAATACCCGCTTATAACGAACCATATTGTATGTACCAATTCCTTAAATTTCTTTAAAAAGTGGACACTTATAACTCGCACTTTCGGCTGCACCGACCTGTTCGTTATAAAGGAGTTCGACTGTACTTTTGAATACAAGCCTACAAAAAATGAATAATTATGTCAATAAAAATGTTAACAAAATCATTGTTGTTCTAACCATTTAATAACAATGAATTGACAAAACAATTTTTAAAGTATTAATTTTATGATAATAACTAAATTGAAAGATTTTGAATAAATTTCAATATATATGTAGATATAAATTAAAATAATTGCAGCCTTAAATAGCCTCCAGTAATATTCTTGACTCAAATTTATTCGACGCACAACTTCTGCATAAATTAAAATTCATTGCAATCCTTTATCTTTAAATAAATACAGAAACACATCAGAAAAGGATCCCTCAAATTATCAAAACACTCAACTGCGGCAAAATTTAAATTATATAAAACAACTATTAATTAATTGTAACTAAGTTTGCATAAATTAAAACATTTTGCATACATCCAATTCTGTATTAATGTTTTACAAAATTCACAAATGAGGAAAAATATTGTAAAAGATATGATGTTTTATAAGTTTATAACAATATTTTTATGAACATTTTTTCAAAACCAAAATACATTTTCATTCGTTTTTTAACATAAAATTCAGTCAACTTTCAACCAAATTATGTAATAAACGATTGAAAAATATTCGTTGATATAAAATTTTAAAAAATTAGGTGATATTAAATCTTTAATGCTCTTATGAAAGTAGATCTAGTATTGCAGATCATTTAATTAAATAGTATAGTATTTAAATATTATCATTTGATTGAAACATATAATGAAAATATGAGCAATAAAGCTAAGGATTTTTTCTTATGGCAAACGCTGAAACCATAAGTGAGCAACACATCATCTTTTACTTAAGTGTTCAGTTTAGTAGCGATACGATCATGAATTTGGTGCATGAATATCAACACAATTAGGAAGACATATCGTTTATTTGCTTTGATATTTTTTATTTTGTGAGCACTAAATCACAGGAGATTCGAATCAAACAATAAAACGAGTCTAACCTAATGGTCCATTTCATAGAAAATATTGCTTTACGTTCAAATTGCTTAATGGCTAACATTTTAATAAAGTTCTTCAAAATTTGACATTTTAAAAAAACTATGCTTTTATAAAAAAATAAAAAATACAGTCTACTTTTGAAAACTTATTTTAATTATTTTGTAAATTCCGGATTTTTCAACAGGGGGTCCAAACCCTACCTAAAGAATTCGAAATTGCCTTTAAATTTTTACAAAATTCATCAAAATTGTTTTTAAGACCAATAAGTTTAAGACTCGTTAAGACCAGGCCTTCAAAAAATCTGGTTTCATTAGTACAAATAAACGTTTTACTGGATTATACCGTATTATGTGTAATATTAATAGTATATTCATTTTATATACATGTGTGACATTTTTTAAAATTATCAACTATTTTAGTAGTTAAAAGTTCAATAAATCAATTTATTCATACATATTAAACAATAATTATCTTTTGCTTAAAGAATTACTAAAATAAAATTTGGTTCAATTTTGTAAAAGAGTTTAAGAAACTTCTTCAAACATTTCTTAGGCTTAAATAATATTTTGAATAATCAAATTTATTTGATTAAAATTGATATAGATTATCTTATATTCTATTACTATTATCTTATATTCAGCCTCATTTATAATTTGATAATAATAGCAAATTCAGATAATTATATGTAATTTTTCAATACTAATAATAATTCACTATTGAATATAAAATAAAATTAAAATAAATTGATATATTAGTTATTCAAATTGAAAAATTTAATTTAACAACAAAACTGTTGTAACTAAGGGTTGTCTTAAAATAGATAAATGGTGATTAATGTGCAACAAGAATAATAATATTATATCATTAGTAGAATAAGCTGTAAATCTATGTAAATTTTATAAATTAATTAAAAGCAGATGAAAGCTCCGATAAAATAACTTATACTGTAAAGTATTATATATATATATATATTATATATAATATCGGTCGAAAGTGTAGCTTAGTTTGACAGAGAGTTGGACGTATTGAACATAAAAGAGTGAGATTATACGGCAATATGTAGTCTATGGCGAAGACCACTTTGAATTTTATTGCCAACGAGTGACTCATCAATAGCAACACAGAGTAAGAGATTTAAAATGGCAAATAATACAGACGAGTAAGAGACCCAATAAAAAATATATGTTCTTTTAGTATTGATATATCAAAGCTTTTTTTCTTTTCACGAGCCGAGTGCTTAATGTCGATTCAGTTTTATCATTGGCCATAATCTGGGAGATAAAGTAGTTCATGTAGTCTCAAGACAGGTCATCAGTGGATCTTTGATTCCTCCCTTTAAATGACATTTTCTATATAAAGTTACTTTAAGTTTACTATAAGTTTAACGTTTTGTATAACCATTTAGTGCATTACGTTTAGTGAGTATTTAAATACAAAGGAAAAACCAAAGAGAAGATCATAGAGAAGATCATAGAGAACACCTACGATATTGCGATATATTAGGCAAACACAACAGAGCAGTAACATAGAGATGTTTAACTTGAGCCGCTTTGCCCTTAGGGTTGATTAAAAAGTGCAGTGCATGGGAAACATGGGAAACATTTCTGATCGCATTATCCCTAATGCAATGGGTAGGATTGAAGGTATGTAAGCAAGTCGTGTTCCGATCCTCCCATTCAAAAACCGGTGTTCATTCTCGTGCTGGTGTCTGACAAGGTTCAGGAGCTTCAGCTCAAAACCATTTGGCGAGAACATTGGCTCGATTAAAAAAAGCTCACTTACGAGTTAGACAATTGCTTACAATTTAACTTTTATAGGGGCGGTTTAATTAACCTAATATGAATGCATCAAAACATAAAAGCACGCAATTCACCAACACTTCAATAGTTTATAAGGTAAATCACCTCTATTTTATTTAAGTTACTGATTAATTTTGTTTAATTACTTTCATAAATTACTTATTCAACGATCAAATAAGTTTAATATAAAATTTTTCGTAAAACTTTTTTAATTAAAACAATTCATATATAAATATTCTTACCGGAAATCGATTATTCTGTTGAACAAAAGATTGAATGTGAACCACTTGCTAATTGTCTATTATGTGGACACACATGCGTCGACAACTTGACTCTTAAATCAAAATATTGAGCTCATTGAGCGCTTTGTTTGTTTTTTTCACAGTTAGCACAAGTCCGTGAATTTGTTTGGAAAAAATGTTCTGAAAAGATGATCAAAAAGATTACATAACCCAAAATTTTTATAACTTCTCGTAAAGTCACTAAAGTTTTAAATGAATTACATTAACAAAAAGAGCCGCTAATCCAAAGTCGAAGCGAAAAAAAGCAAGTTTTCCAGCATTGGAAGTAATCAAAGTGGAAACAGTCAGGTTTGCTTCTAATGTGAAATTCCTCTGCTGTGGCGTTATAGCTTTGCCTTTGGGTTCAGTCCATCAAAGAGTCTTGAGGGGGATCTGGAAGTATATCCTTCTTACACATATCCTTCTTATGTAACAAACAATTATAGTTAAATTCATACTAAGAGATATGCCGTTAAACCGGATTAAGAAAGATCGCGATTAGTTTGTTTAGCTATTAAAGGTGTCAAAATATGATTGAACCATAGGGTGATCTTAGTGTTGGCGAGGACATAGTCTTGCATCCTAGTTGGGCCCATCAACACATTCTTATGGCTTTAGCTGCAGCTCATTAACTAAATGCTTAGCAGTAAAGTGTCATTTAGAGGGTATCATATCGTATTAGATGAGCAATGAATCACATTTGAATTACATTTGTTATGCATCAGCTGTTCCTTTAAAGTAATTTATTTCCATTAAACCAAAAAATGCTATTATTATTTCGCATAAGAAAATGTGAAGATTTAATGTTAATGTTAATGCCAGTAAAACACATGCAAACGTTCGCACAAAACCTCTTCCCAGCATTGAGTTAAGTGTTAAGCACTGCTCTACTCTTTTGTAGTTACTATTAAAGTAGCTGTAATTTAATGCTATGTTTATTGACAATCAATAACAGACTTATTTGAAGTAATACTTAGTATCATTTCATCATTTGCGACATTCAATTGGTTCGGATAAACAACTTTTACTGGTTTTCACTCTCGATAAGCTTTCTCTTAATTATAGACTACATTAACACTCAATAGACTTGAAAATGTTTAGGATTTATTCATTTCTATCAAATCATATATTAAATGCAAATTAATTGCAGTTGAAAACAGACTTTTGATACGCTAACCTTCAAAGTTGTAGAGTATTAACTGTTATTTTTAAACATTCACTCCAAATGTCATCTCATCTCTTCTTTTAAATAAGTGACGGCTCGAGAGGAAACTCTAGAACACTATTTATATAATTAAAATGAATTATAAGAAGTAGACTCACTTGAAGTTTATATATTGTACATTACAATTGCATAATATATAGAGTATTTTAAAATCGATGTTTAAACGTCTTTTAAGAAGGTAAGTATAAAAGAAATCTTTTAAGACAAAAGTCCGCCTCTTTCATTTAGCTAAAGCCACCCACTCTTGATTAATGATTGTTAAAAATATTTCTTATCGCTTTCTATATCATGCTTTAA
This sequence comes from Nothrus palustris, assembly GCA_034697745.1. NCBI lineage: Eukaryota > Metazoa > Arthropoda > Arachnida > Sarcoptiformes > Nothridae > Nothrus > Nothrus palustris. The sequence goes on from JAQGAN010000059.1 coordinate 9,601, forward strand.
ATAGCGTTTGTAATTCGATGCCACACATCAAGTAATACTTTACTTGAACCTCATTTTTCAGTATTTTAAAAATGAAAAAAATTTTACACTATTATAAAACAAATAGTTGCCTAAAAAAGCAAAATAAGTCTATTTTTTATTCAATAATATTATGAGTGTATTGACATTTGATTTATTAGTAGTAAACTATCAATTGTGTTATACATTAAAATAAATTACATTATTTTTTTATCTGATAAAACAAATATCTCATTAAAATGTTCCATTCAAATGATTGAATTGATATATTACGAGTGACACAAATATGAAGCAATATATTTACTAAATATAAACATAAGGATATGTGCTCTACATTCAAATCAATCAGATAACTGGCAACTATTACTTCGTATGAGATTTACGTGCCTAATAGCTTATCAAAGATTGCAATGACTTTACTATCGTAAGAGTTATAAGTAAAAAACACCTGAAATATACAGTACTTACGAGTTTCTATGATATCTGATAAGTTTTATTACAATATACCGTATTTTGTGATGCGATACAAAAAACGATATTTCGTGAAAAATAGATTAGACAAATGTATTGAATAAATAAAATAGAAAATAAAATGATGACAAAAGAGCTCTCAAATCTTTATTTTTCGGAGAACTTATTCTTATATAATGCTTACGTCGCAAATTTGTTGGGCAAAAAATTGGCTTCACTATTGAATATGATGATGATTTTTTATAATCCCATGGCAACTCACAGAATTGAGGATTAGTTACTGATGCTATCGTGATTGCTCTCATGTATCATCAAAAACATCAAAGACATCAAAGACATCGAAGACATCAAAGACATCAAAGATATGAAAGACAGATCTTAGGAACAAAGCTAATTCGCATAAAAATAAACCATTTATGAAAAGCAAACCGAGTTATGCATGAGAGGCAAAAGTAAGTCTTACTCTTAAATGGGTTCGTGCAGAAACAACTTCTCTATTATTTCATATAAATTTGAATTTTAAATTTTGTTAATAAATCTCTTAAGAAACAGCTCATAATGGACTAATTGAGGGAATTTAAGTAGTGATTAATAACATATAGTTTGACGTTAATTATTTTTATATAATTTAATCACATTAGCTTTTGAAAGAAAATTCTCAAATTCTCAAACTTTCATCCAATGAATGAAAAGTCGCTTTTAGTTAAGCCTATTTATATGCATTTTATTTATTGTCATAAATATAATATTACTTTATATTAAATGAACAGAAGCCCGACTGACTTATGAGGGATGGCTTCGTCTGCAGAGAAAAGGACAAGGAATGAGGCAAAAGTTGATTGTATTTGGAAATAAAAGTGATGCACGTTTCGTATAAAGTTTCTCTGAAGGGATGTGATCGATCACTAGATGAATAAGATTAGAGTCAGTCCAATAGTATGACAATGATTCGAGTATTGCATGCATTTTGATGTCTGCTCTCAGTTCAGTTGGATCTAAACAATAGCATAAGAATAGAATATGTTTATGTGTTTGCGTGTTATATCTTATGCAAAGAGAAAGCCAAACTTTGTTCTAATAATCTATAATATACTGCATTAGTATATACTGTATATAATATAGTATACAGTGATACCTCGTTATAGTGAACCTCTTTATAGTGAATCCGAGTTAGTGTTAATAGAAATTTTAGTCCCAATCATAACAAACTAATACAATTTGACCTCTTTATAGTGAAACCTCGTTGTAGTGAAACCTCGTTATAGTGAAAGCTAGAGTTGGGTCCACAGCGATTCACTCAATCGAGGTATTACTGTATTTGAAATAATGGATTAATATTTCATCGAAAAAATAATGCTTTCATTCAAATAATAAATAAATAAATAAAAGAAAAAAATCTAAATTACTTTTTCTCATGAAAACCAATAAATGCTATTAAACCCAATACAGTATAATAAGTCTGAAGAATTATATGATATTAATCATGGCTTAAAAGCATAAAATAATTTTTCTTTAAAAGTAATAAATTTATGGATAAAACGGCTCCAAAAAAAGTTGATCATAAATAATAAGGATTTAAAAACTAATAAATCGAAACCTACTCTTTAAAGCCCATTCTTGGCTCTGTTGAAGACCAGTCGCGATTCTTAGCAATGAATTAGAACACGAAGAAGATATGTCTAACTCATAAAATGCGTCCAAAGCTGCGGGAGTTATAGCTCTCACTAATGAAACTATCTCTTTATCAAAAAGAGTCAAAAGATCGATCCATTTTTGATTTATTGATTCATTATTATTATTAACGCTTATATTTGTCGTAGAAGTTGCATAGCTTTGTATCAAATTCTTAAGCAAATCTTCACGACTTAAATCTTCAAAATAATCATTTTCATCATCTTCTTCTCCTTCTTCTTCATCTTCATCTCCGTTGTCATCAACTTCTTCGCGTTCAATGCCATTGCTATTATTCTGGTTTTCTTCATCGTCTTCCTCTTCTTCAGGAGTTGTTGTCCTAACAGTTGTTGTTGTCGTCGGTTTAGAAGTTTTTGCAGATTTAGGTCTTTTAGTGGTAGACATTGTTGGCTTTGGCGTAGTTGTAGTTTCTGTAGTTGTTGTCTCTGTAGTTGTTATCTCTGTAGTTGTGGTCAATTTAGGACTTTTTGTAGCTTTGGTTTTTGCAGTTGTAGTACTTGTTGTAGTTGTTGTCGACTCTTCAGAATCACTTTCATCATTGGCGGAATCAACTTCTTCTTCTTCGGCCTCATCTTCACTTTCATCATCTTTGTCTTCATCACTATTTTGTCCATTTATTTGATGCAAAAATAGTAAAATTAATGTAAAGACAACTAAACTTTTCATATTATAAAAAAACTTAAGCTTCAATTGCAATATAATTAAGTTTATCGACAGTTAAACTAATGCTAAACCAATATTTATGAGCAGAACTTCAGTTGAGTTAAACAAACTATTAATAAAATCAAAAATTTCCCACAAACCCAATCCTCATTAATATTCTGGGAATCGGGAAATAATTGTTTACAACTTTTTTTTACTATCACTTAAACAAAGCTAATGAATATTCAAGAGAAAGATCATAACATCTATGGCTTAAATATCTACTGACTATTTGTATGAGTAAAATGGATAAACAATTGACATAATCTTCGGTTTAAACACATAGAAGAAGTTATTCTAACCATTGTTAAAGTGTGTCATTGAGAGCGTGTGAATGAGTAAATGATAGGCTAAAATATTGCTAAATAAAAAAAGTTTAATAACTTTCCCAAGGAGGTATCCTTGACATGCCATTCTTCCACATCTATAGTTAATTAAGTTAATAGTTTATTATTCATTCGGGAGTTGTATTCAACTTAAGAGGAAACTTATCTTTTAAATAAAAATATATATTCTAAATACAAATAGCCATTTGTTTGGTTAATACAAATCTTAAAGTAGTTGACGATTAAAAAAGTATATCTTAATGAAGTTTGTTATTAGTATATGGGGTTTGTCGTCAAATTTTTTATTAATTTATATATGAAAAAAACATTTATTTAATTAATTTAGACTCATTTTTATGAGTTATAGTTTAAAAGTTATAAGAATAATATTGTTTAATATGTTATTAATTTTTTAAAAACTTATTTCACAGGCATTTGTTTTTTGCTGATTTATTTGAGAGTTGACTGTATTTATGCCAAAAAAATTCGATGTCATAATAGAGGAATTGATAACTGTTTTAAGCACTTCTTTGCTATCGGCAAAAGATCTGATGCCACAGAATTGGCCACAACTGCCGCCGGTTTGGATCAATTTTGTGGGTATGAGAGCTATAACTCTAATTATATTTCTTAAAATTTGAAGTTAATTTTGTTAATTCATTAAATAATAAGTTGTAAAGAAGTGCTAATTCTTTTGTTTTTGAAAATAAAAGTTTTAAAACTTTTTTGTTTATGGCATAAAATGATTAAAAAAATTAATTATGAATTATTATGTAATTAGAGTCTTTTGTCTTAATGTTCTTAATGTTTAGAGATTTTTAAAGCTAGCAAAAAAATTAAAATATAATCATATTGCGTAACATAATAAATCACTTACGAGATAACCAGCGCCATTGTTAGCTATGGGGCCAGTGGGGCCATGCCCCCCACAAATTTATCACCTTTTAAGTGTAGATCTGTGGGGTATAGGGTTTAATATACAGCTCTACATAATAAACATGTGATGGCCCCCATACCTAAAATCCTTACTACGGCACTGGAGATAACTATAAAAATGTCATTCAAAGTAAATTATTATTGATTTATAACAATTTTCTGCATTTTTACTCGAAAATTAGTCTTATCTGTCAAAAGACATATGATTTTAAAAAATTGGTTATAAATGTTTCATTAAAGTCTATATTTCAATGTCATATAAGTAATTGTTGCAAACAATGACAACGTAATAATACCATTCATTATCCAATTTTATTGTTTAGGATAAAACCAAAAAATACTTTCAAAATACAGGCCTAAAAGTATCGGAACCTTCTTTTGCGCGGCTTTGAACTAAATAATAGCTATTTATTAAAATTAATTTCGCTTTTTATTTCTAATGACAACTATTTTTTTGATTTCGACAGAGGTTTCAACAAAACCCTGGAATGCATTTACGATCACATTAAGAGATGCGGAACACCATTGCATCGGGAATTGTTTGATTTGGCCACCAGTCAAATGCAATATAGATTTAGACAATTTATTTGCGAAGACGGACCACAAAGACAAAGTATTATAGATTATCAATTCGTACACAAATTATGTAACATGTTTTAGGGGTGAGGGATCTGGCAAGCGTTACATATGCGCTGAAAGGGGAGGTTAAGGGCTGAATGCCTGGATTAGATAACGGTATTTAAGATAAGATAATATTAGATATTATTCATATTTTGAAAAGAGCTGTACATAGGGGTCATGAAAGTGACATTTGTGAGTTTAATCATTTCAACATGATGCCTAAAAAATGAGTACTATTCTGAACGAGTATATTTTCTAATAGTAATCCTGTTAAAGCCAATAATGTTTAGGTTGTTGTTAGGCTGTTATACCCAGTTTTCTAGTGCTTGTGATAGATAAAAATTGATGCTCGAGCACACGATAGATAAAAATTGGTACTCGAGCACACGATAGGTAAAAACGGGTGCTCGTTGATCGTATTGAGCGCTACGCATCACTGGTTATACCTAATGCTCAAAATACAGTACAGTCAAGAAGAATAAAGCTTTTCTCTTATCTAAATAACCCTTTTGATAAGACTTGGATTAAGTCTCTATCAAAATTTGAATCTTATATAACTTATGAATTTGCTTACAATTAATATCAGATTCAGATTTGATAAAGACTTTATGATAAAATTGAAATTCTTATTACAAGGATTATTATGATAAAAGGAAAGCTTTATTTTTCTTGACTGTACATCAAATTTGTACCGAACTTATAAGTAGTGAAGTCTTTTTGCAAGAAATCTTATTTTTTAATGTTTATGTATTATTAATTGAATTGTAATATTAAAAGTGTTTTGAAAATATTAAGTTCCAATGCCTTTTATACCCTTTGATATTAGCCATAAAACTTTTGAAATTAAAACTAATTATTGATTATAGTATATAATTAATTAAAACTACTTTTGGCTAATTTAGATCTTATGAAATAATCAAATTTTACATATTTTAATTGGTTACACCATTTTTAGCGGATTTAGACTAAAAGTTAAATTACTATAACTGACTAAATAAGGAAATCAGCTCATAATTTAGTTTAACATTTAGAACGAGTTGTGGCACAACTTTGTATAAACTTATGAAATTTTTCAGTTAATTTGAAACAGAAATAAAACAAACAGTATTAATGATGGTTACCTTAGTGTGCCCAAGACGGTATTCACCCTCGTCAATATTGATGGCTTTTATTAACTTTTCAGTGGCTACTTTTGCATCAACAAATCCTTTAGGGAGGATCGTGGGCGCCAGGATGGTGTATCTGCATTGGAATGGGTGCGCAAATTGCTTATTACAAGCTAGGACTTAAACACTATTGAATCTGTCATTTATTCTTTAATTATTTACAGATCCATTTTTATTGGTGGTTATAAGCGATTCTCAATGAGGGAAGGAATGTATGCCTTTGAAAGTTAAGTGGGATAAGTAGTTGTTGAATAGAAATGAATGATACACTTTATACTTGAGAGGGTGTTTCCAAACAACTTATATTAATTTAAAAATATCATATATTCAATCAAATTTCAAAAAATCAAACACAGGATAGGGAAAGATTTAAAAATAGAATCAATACATTATAAATACAGGCATTTTTCAAAAACCAAACTCCAAACTCCAAACTCCAAACTCCAAACTCTAAAACAAGCTCTACTTTAAATAAAATCAAGACAACTATTATCTAAAGGGGTGGAAATACGTTCTCCATCAATGGTCAAAACTTAATTTACGTGCCTTTGTGTTACCGTATCGGTAATCATTCTGATCCATTTGGATTGACTCAACTACTTTCTCAGTCGCTTGTTTTGCGTCCACAAACCCTTTTGGGACCGCAGCGGCCGCTAATATTGTGTATCTGATGGTTGGTTTGGTTGGGATTTCACATAAAGGAAAGGATATAAAATTATTACAAAACTATTTTCTAATGAGATAATTACAGTTTTGGGTTCTCATCAGAAACCCAAAAGAGGTAACATTTCCTAATTTGGACTTTTTGGATAGAATGTGATAATATTGGAGGGATTTGGGATTTTTCAATTCAAGACGGGTTCAATTGGAAATTCATCAGATCATTGTAGTCATAATAAACACACAATAACTACAATTTAGAACCGTTACCTTTTACCGTCTATTCGAAAATGACTCTTGAATTTGGCATTCACTAAACTATGGGTTCTATAGGATTCAATTCAAACTATGGGATTCACTTCAAAATAGGGATTGTGATAAAAACGGTGAAAAACGCACACGCACACGAGTTCGCGACTCCAGATTTATTACTAAATTTTAATTTCTTGCCTTAGTATTTCCTAGTCTGAAGTCATTTGCATCTAATTGAATAGCTTCGCAAACTTTATCCGTGACCTGTTTTGCATCCACAAAACCTGTCGGTACTGCTGCTGCCGCTAAAATAGTGTATCTGAAAGTGATAGGTCGATATTATGTCGCGAAATATTATATATTTACTACTCGTTTTTTCATTCTAATATCTCAAACAGGAAAGGTTTGTCCAAACATATAACGTTGCTCTTAGTTGGCAATTATTGGGTTTTTATAACAACGATTTATTTGAAATAACTTTTTTCAATAACTTTTTTTCAAAATGATAAAATGTCTCATTGGAAACAAAATAATTTCTTACCTTTGTTTGAAATCTGGATAAACCATTCTATTAGGGAAGCCTTTACGACAGATACGAATGCCCTCAAGTACACCATTGCAA
>JAQGAN010000060.1:0-16880 GCA_034697745.1 Nothrus palustris
ATTTTTATCTATAATAGTTCTCGAGTTAAAAATTTTAAAGTATTTATTTATAATGCGATTAACTTATTTAATTAATTATGGTAAGATTTCACTTTTCCGGGGTCAGTGATTTTAACGCAAAAAAAATTAAATATTTATAAAATGATATTGAACAGTATTGAATTACATAAGTTACAGTAAATTACTCCGCACTGTATTCATAACTACATATCTGATTTTCACTGATTTTGATAATGGAACGGTTCGATCTGTTTGGAATTTAAAGCTACAAAAAAATAGCGGCTGACATTAATAATATTTATTTAGAATTTAATAATTGTAATCGGGGTCTAATTATATATGAATTATTAAATTTTAAATAAATATTATTATGTTTAACACTATTTTATAACTTTAACTTCCAAACAGACCGAACCGTTCCATTGTCAAACTCAGGAAAAATCCGACGTGTGTTTATAACTTAAAGTCCCATTAATATGCATTTTATTTGTCTCAATAAAAGTTTACAAATGAATTACAGAAATACTTAAAAGTTTACTTAAGATTAAATTGATTTTTACTATTAATTCATTGATAACTTTACTAATTGTCTTTCTGTTTGTCTTTCATCACTTCTTTATCTGTTTTGGGCTTTTGAATAGACTTTTTGCTATAATTTTTGTTAATTTGAGTGCTTTTTAACTCAAGGATTGTTGAATGTGGTATATACTCGACGGTAATGTAAAAGAACAGTGTTATACGCGATAACTCTTTAACTTATTTTAATCTTTAATAATTGATTAAAGTTCAACAAAAGACTCTTTATCTTTAAATCTATTAATTGATAAATAACGCAAAATCTAAGAAACTTTAAAGCGCATGCTTTTCATAACTTCAAACATTTCACATTTTATCAATGATTAAAGTGATGAAATACAGGTGTTTTCAATGTTGATAAGACTTATCAATGATTAATAGGAAAAAATATTCTCAATTCTAAAAAAACTTTATCAATGATTGAAAGTAAAAAGCATTTTTAATATTGATAAAACTTATTAATTACTTTTAGGTTCAAATTTTATTAATATTGTTTTAACAGCATTGAGATAAGAGTTTTCTACTAATTTACTGATTCTTACTGATTATCGCTTTAGGTTTAAGTCAATTAATTTAACAAATACAGTGGACTCTCAGTATAACGAACACCCACGGGACCAAAATTTTTGTTTGTTATAAAAAGTAGTATTTAGACTATAAGTGTTCTGTAGGGGATTTTTATTATGTCAGTTATATTGAAAAGTGAGTTATAATGGTGTTCGTTATATTGAGAGTCGACTGTATTGACTCTAATTGTAATATCATTTATTTCATAAGAATTTCGGTAATTCATATCAGTTTAAGATTTATATCAAGAATAAAATATTTAATTTAAAATTTAAAATACAAAATAAAGTTTTCTAATCGAAGATTAAAATAAACCTAAAATGGATAACTTGAATGTGAATGACATGAATGCAGTTCCTTTTAACAGTTCCTTCAATCAGAACAGGGAATGAAGAATAAGTCTTATGGATGACAATCAATAGTATTTCATAACTCATTGTCGTTGTTTCTAAACTTTTCAATTCGTCGATAAATATTGAGTAAGAGATTGAATGAGAACAAGTGATTCCGAGATTTTTAACATTTGTAATAATACAACTGAATTGAATATCTTTGTGAGTACAGGTAGTAATTATTTCATATATTTTCTGCATGTCTACAATCTTAGAAACATTTGGATTTTATATTAAAATCGGAGGAATACAAGTTTGCTTAATCACATTGAAGTTATAATGCGTACATACTGTACCTGTACTGTACCTGTACTGCACCTGTACTGATCGTACTTTTATGCTTTATTGTAATGAAAAAACAGCTTTTAAAACAAACATACTGTTACAGTTACATATGATATACTGTACTGCATACTTTTTCACTCCGCGGCCCACCTGAAAGAAAAAAATTATTCTATGACTCACTAATTATCTAAGATTTACTATTTAATTTTATTCTATTTTATCTATGAAATTTAACTGCTCGCGACCCACTGTACTATGTATTTTAATATAAATTTTATTTCAAATTAAAGCTTTTGCGAACCACTTTTGGGTCGTACCACTATTTGAGAACCACGTGTACTTTATAAATGTTACAAAAATTGATTAAGAAATTTTAAAATTTGATATTTTTAAACTATACACGATTTTTGATTTACCAATAATTCTATGCATGAGTTGCTTTTGAATTTTAACCCTGCACTGCATTATATAACAGATCAGTAAATAACGCATACCGTAGGCGATATGCAACAAAAATATTCAAAGACTTTCAATAAATTAAGTATTTTATCACCACTTATGATGTAGATCAATACGTACTCTACATCAATAACTAAAATAATTTTTTAAAATCATGTAGTGTAGGGTTAAGTTAGGTTAGGTTAGGCTAGATTAGGTCATTTACTATGCTAATAATCAATAACACTTTAACGCTTGGTGATCAGTGCCTGAAACCTTTTTTTTATTGAATTCCTCGCCTCGAAAACCCCTGTATGCAAAATGTGAGCGTGGTCTGAGGGGGCCACATTACTGCGGAATCCCCCGAATTTATTGACGGACAATATTAAAATTAAATATAATATTCACATTCGCCTTTTATCCGCAGACTTTGGCGGATATACACCTTTTATAATGCTTGTCAGTCGTTCTCTCAGCATATTAATTTTAATGATCAAATTTTTTTCTTTCATTAATAAAATATCGTCAAACAAAGAGTATTTACATGGCGTTTATGATTTCTGGAATTTCTTCAACCGCAGCTTCTACAGGTTCTGTACTATCTTCAGCTCAATGGGTCGCGGAGAAGATGCGAAAATCTATTGACTGTGTCAATCAGTTTGTTACAGCTGATCAACTAAATGCAACTCCTGGCGATTTAATTGAATTTAAACGTGGTCTATATGATCATTGGGGCATTTTTATAGGCGGTGGTTACATTATCGATCTAGTTAACTTGGGAAATGGAAAGGGTGTGATTCGACGCGAAAAATTAAGTGAAGTAGCCGAAGGTGGTTGTTGTCGAGTTAATAATTTGGTTGCAGCTGCTAAAAGTCGTGGATTAACAGCTCGAAAAGATAATGAAATTCTTAAAGCTGCATTTCAAAATTTGGGTAATGAAGTTGAATACGATGTTTTGAATAACAATTGCGAGCATTTTGTCACTGAATGTTTTTATGGTTCAGCGTTCAGTATACAAGCGGATATTGTGAGAGGCAATCCGGTGGCTACTGTTGGAGCTCGTTTATTTAGTTCGTAAAAATTTATATAAAAACTTAATTTACCATAATAGATTATCTTTTGTAACGTTGTACGATTAGGAATTTAACATTTATCAAAAAGTGGAAAAACATATTAAATTCATTTTTTATTATAATGATAACTAGAATTTATTTTCCTCTACATTATACTAATTCCAATCTTTATCCAGTAACCAAGTGATTCTGATATATGTGCTATTAGTTTTTGTCTCGTTGTTTGAAAATTTGTAGGTTTTTAAAGGGTTTTAATATGGAAAAAACTTTAAAAAATTGCTGTTTTTGAGGGGGTTTTCTGGCCTTAAACAATATATTTTACGCCTGTTATTTCATCTCCTAATATTATTTCCCCACCAAAAAGGCTAAAGAAAATAGCTTTATGCTTTCCCTCCTTAAATTTTCTATTAAAACAGACAATATCTCTGATTGATCTCTTATCATATGGAAAATGTTTGTAATAAATATCGTAAATTTCTTTTGGTACCTTAGTTATTTTTGCTTATGATACAGTCTCGGCCTTTATCAAAAACGTTCCACCACATATCAGGCACATTCTGTGGTTTTTCTAATCGGATATTTGGATGACTTAAAGAATTCGATTTCCTACTCTTTAATTATATATGGATCATTGGGCATGATACTGTTGCGGCCTGATATGTTTTGGTTTGTGGACTTTGCATATTTTTGCCTTCTATTTGAATTAATGCACTGTTTACATATGCTTCTAGTTTTTCCGCATTTTCTGCCAAAGTAATCTAGACTCTTTGCTACTTCGCACTGACTACATCTCTTCATTCCAGAAGCAAGCGGTGCTGTGTTGTCAGTGTTGTCCATTTATATAAGTAGTTTTTTAATCAAAATAGCGGGACAACAATCTACGCTCGAATCGGCATTTACTATACTTTAACACACATGTCGATTAATATGCAAAAAGTACTGTAATGAAAATATTTTATTTTAAAAGCACTTAAGTACGAAAACTCTATATATTTTAATATATTATATATCCGAATACTAAACCATTATTTCTTTATGAATTTCTTACATTTCTTAAATGTATTTATGATTTAAATATTGTGCTCAACTTTTACTTTACTAATAATTTATATGAATATTATTGTGACGATAAGAAGATTTAAGAAGATTAGTATTATACAAAACAATAATTTTATTTGAATGATAAGAAAATGAGTCATATGATAAATTTTTATATCTTTCAAAACTAATTTTGATATTCTAAGCTTTTATCGATTAATTATTTGAAAAGCTTATAAGATATTAATTTTAATAATAAATAATTATATTGAAATTAATATAAAAACATAAAAGCTTATTTTAAAATTAAATAATTCTTTATTAATATGTATTTAAAATTTGATTGAATATGAGCAATGATGCATAGGCTCGAAAACCATGAGCCTCGCGAGCCTAGACTCAAAAACCTTCAAGCCTGAGCCTGAGCCTGAGCCTGAGCCTGAGCCTGAGCCTGAGCCTAGCCTCAGCCTGTATTTAAAATGATCACATGCCAACTTCATAGCTATTTTCAATTAATAAATTTAGAATAATAACAATTTGAAAGCTTTAATAATTGCATTTTTATATGAAAATAAAAATTGTAATATAAACAAATTATAAACAGAGATAAAATTCTCATCTCATAAAAATATTATTTAATCTCAATCATTGTAAATGAATTCAAATAAGTTATGGAATTGATATTGAATGGAATTGAATGGAATTGAATGGATTTGAATGAAATTGAATGGAATTTTTTTCAATTGAATAGGAAAAACATAAACTCTGCGAAAACTTATTTCAAATTATCAGTGATGAAAAACGCTCGAGCGTTAGGCGCTCAGTGGCGAGCGCGAGCACGAGCGCCGAACCCTCGAGCGTGAGCGCTTATGTTTTTAAAGCACAAGTTTTTTATTATGACATATCTATGAAAATACAAGATTTAAAAAACTTAGACATAGAATCTCCGCACATAATCCCTTGAATTGAATCTTTAACAGAATCTATTACAGCTTTAACTTTATTTTAATATTAATATAAACATATAAGTTTACTCTCTAATCACATATTTTAAAAACTTGACGCTCGCTAAACGCTCGCGCGCGTGTACTAAACCGAGCGTGCTCATCACTGCTTATATATATCGGTAAATGCAATCAAAAAGTGATTCAGATATGAATAGCTCACTAAAACCAACTCTAAAAGTAGAGAAAACTTATGAAAATGAGATAATATAAATTTTTTCTGTAACTTAATTTTTTTGTTGAAATTCAAAATTCACTTAAAATAATGAAATTTTCTGATCTAATGTTCTATTGTTTAAACATAGCATTACTTGTATTAACATTTTTAAAATTATAATTTATAAAAGCTATCATTGCTTGCGTTATAAATATGTTTGACTACATTATTACATACATTGGAATAAAGTTGGAATAAAAGCGTTCAAATTCAACAAATGATTGTAACAATAAAAAAAGTTATGAATTTAAAATAGTTTAGAAACAAGTTTTAAAGACTTACTAATTTTGATTTATGTATCACAATAGCAGACCGTATTGTTGAGTCGCTACGAATGGGTTCTTCAACTATTTCGTAGCCCTGATTGTTATCAACATCAACAGTCTGTATAAAAAAAATTACATAATATTACCCTATAATAACTGATATGAACCAAAACAATAATAACAATAATGAGATAGTGTAACATCACTTTCTACAATAGCAATATATTATATAGAGTTGGGTACGCAAAAAAGCCTAACAAATTGGGTATTTATTTATTTATAGCCAGCACTTAAATAAAATGACAGGAACGGTATTGAAAACAAAAAATGTGGTATTGCACTCATAAAATTTTGTGTTATTATTATTGTTATAGTTATCGCACGCACACCAACACAAAAGCCTCTTATTCACAAATCGATTGTAAAATGGGCATTAGTTTAATGATAATACCTATAGACTTAGTCCCTTTTGTGGCAATTTATCAAGGTGAAACTAAGATACAAACCTGTGAATTATGGTGCCATAAAATTCGTGTCGGTGGTGGTACAGATTCTATCAGACACTCAACTTTTACTGCCTCACCACTAAAGCCGTACTGTACGTATGGCTTTTTAATACGTGGAGGACCTAAATAATTAAATTGATAAACAGTATTTATTCCACTATTAATAGAAGAATAGTTTTTTACTCTTTTTGTTATATGAGAGAGACCTGTTTTTAATAGAGCTATAAATTTAATGTTTACTATTCAGGTAAGTAACAAAGGATTAGCTTTTATTAAGTTATTTATAATGATAAGTAAGTGTTAAGTGTTAAGTAAATATTTAGACAAAGTATTAAATGCTGATTCTATTAGTGAAATGTTCTTTTCATACATAAGTTATGGGAATTTTATTATGCATTTATAGAGCTCTTGATGTTATTTATTTAAAGAAGAGATTTAATAATCTTTTTATACAGTGATCGAATGCTATTTGAATATTAGAATGTTCTTTCCAGTTTGATAAGCATTTTTTTGTTATCCAATTTTTAAAAAATAGTTTTATTGAATTTTTCTTATATAACGCTCGAATAATTTCAATGTAGATCAATATATTTTATACTATGAAACTTATTTTTAAAATGTCTTTAAGTCTAATGGATGTCTATTTCTAGATTTGATTGAAAGACGTGTTACTTGTTTTATGGATAATAAAATTTTGAAATATTGAATGAACTAAACATTTGTCAAAAGTTATCGATAAGATATTTCAAATACAGTAATACCTCGATATAGTGAATCGCTGGGGACCGAATTCTAGCTTTCACTATAAACAGGTCAAATTGTTTTAGTTTCTTATGATTGGGGCCAAAATCCATATTAACACTAACGAGGATTCACTATAACGAGGTATCACTGTATATTCTATTTTTAGGTGTTGTGAAAAATACTCAAATTCTTTCGGTAAATATCAAAAGAACTTTTTAATTGATAAGAAAAATAATTTATTTAATGAATTATTTAAAGCCTACCTTTGATAAAAACCATTAATTGTGCAGAAATCTCAGGAAATCCTTTAACAGAAGCCCTGCACATATATTTGCCAACTTTTTCAATTGTCATGTCTTTGATAACGAGTTCGGGCCCAGTATTCAAAACATTACTCGAGCCCAACAAAAGCCATGTTATATCTGGTTTAGGATTTCCTTCGACATCACATTTAAGCTTAACGTCTTGTCCTATTTCTGCGCCATAAACAGAATCCATTGCAGTTTTGAACGAAGGCTCGAACGAAATGTCCAGAGTATGTATAGCTTTACTGCTACCGACGCTATTACTGGCTTCACAACTAATAATCTCTCCATTCATTTCTTTAGTTAATTTGCGGATAACAAGTCTTGTCCCGTGATCTCCAACTATGACCTCATCGTTTTTAAACCATTTATATAGTAATTGATTAGGATTTCCATTAGCTTCACATATAATCTCAATGTCTTCCCCAACAAGTATTTGTTTCGATGAGATCTTGAGCCTGACTTCTGGCGCATATTTCACTTCTAAACGTATGGATGCCTTTGAGGGCTGTTTAAGAGCTGCGTTTTCAGAACGACAGGTAAGTGTCTGTCCATCGAAGTCTTTAGAGGCAGTGAATGTCCACTTTGAGACAGCGTTAGATCTCTTGCCATCGCTTAAGAGTTGTGTTGTATATGTTATACCTTTTGTCACCGGATTTCCGTCTCTATCCAACCAATTAAGCTATAGATATAAATAGAGTTTAGCATAAAAAGGGCCAAATATTTGCAACTATAGAATGACATTATTTTATGCTAACTATCGCTAAATTTTAAACATTCAAAGAATTTTCTATTAAAGTTTTGAGAAAATATTTTTGTCAACTAATACTATTATTTTGATTGACATAATATGCAAAAAAACCTTTTATCTAAACTTCAAAGTAAAATATGTGATCTGAATATCAGTGAAAAAAATAATTTCCTAATTATGAAAATGAAATTTTGTTGAAGCTTAAAATAATTTGCAGTTTTATTCATTTTAATACTACTAAAACACGCAATTAAGACGAATTTTTGAGTATAAATATTTAGGTAAAAAATTTTTTGGGACCTCTCGCGTGTAGGCATTTATTTTTCAAGTTCGCAGTTTTGTATAAAATTTCTGTAAACTGAATCTAATTAAAGAAATTAATTTTAACTTAAATCTCATATCCAAGTAATACAGTGTATGTTAAATATATTATCGAGAGGTACAAAAAAAGGCAAACCTAATGATCTTTTGACACGCTATGCAAAAATATCTAAAAATTTCTTAACTACCAGTCAATTGCCTTCACTTTTCCCAATAGTTTATATAACTAGTTATTCAGCGCTTGTAAAAGATCAAGTAATTTATCATTTTATAGCTGAGAATCACTTTCTCTATTCAATGCAGACAACAATCAAAAAAGAATGTTTAGATTTTTTTCTTTTATTTTCTTTTATGCTCTTTCAATATAAGTTCAGTCTTTTAGGTGTGATTTAAGTCAAGCCGAGAGAATATCTTTTGAAATAATGGTCAGATATTGTTAGAAAACAGTTATAGCAATACCTCTGCAGGAGGTTTCCCGGCTTGGGCTTCACAAGTCAGCTCAATAGTCATGCCAGCGGTTGTCCTCAAATAATCGCCCTGTGCTCGAGCCTGAACAATAATAGGCGGTTCTGGAGCTATAAAAACACTGAACGATGCACTTCGGGATCTGATCCCTCGAACTCCTTCTGCGGCTCCGACTTGACATTGAAAGGTGGCGTCGTCTTCGAGAGACACCGAATTGATTTGTAGAGAATAATCACCTGAAGAATGTTTAACATCAATATTATTAAGTCATTGTTTAAGTTTAATAATCAGTTAATAATTGACTGATTATTGAATGCATTTTAATCAAAGATGACATTAAATTCTCGATAAAAAAAAGACCTCGAGCTTTAGCTGAACTCAAGCTCAAGTAATATTATTTATGATGTCAGAACATATTGTGTGAAAGTCAAAAGGTAGGAGAGGTTTGTCAAAAGAGAGCCATTCTTTATATTTATAGAAAAATAGTAAGTAAGACATTGAAATATTAATACATACGGAAAGGGGTAGAGTTCTGAAAAAAGTTTGTTACTGTTAACATATTTTATTAAGAGTAAGATTTTAAAAAACCATCACCTAATGTTTATTTTTCTATAACAACTGTTAAATGCATACCTTCATCATCGTTACCAATCATTTGATATCTCGGAAATCCATTAAGAGTTCGATCAGTTCCTAATCCGAAGCCATCTCTAGTCCCTAATTCACACATTTATTAAAGAGCTGTTAGTTATTAAAGTTTATGAGAATTTATAGTTTTTTTTGTAAACACGAATTGAACGCAAACTTTTTCTCATAATTAGAATTTAATTAATTTGTAATAAATAAGACTTACACTGAAGTGTTCCCACTTTATTGACAACACGACACGGAAGTATAACTGTATCGCCAACTATTGCTGTTTTATCACTCGGTTCTATTTCGAATCTTTGCGGTACTAAACCTTTGTATCAAAATATATAAAAAATAATATTTAAATAATTATAATAAATAAGTTGCAAAAAATATTTATGTGAGAATTGAATCAAAACTTTTTAATATTGATTTTTAAGTAGTAATAATTTTAAGGATTATTTCCTCGTTTAAAAAGCTTAATAGAAGCGAAACATCTTTTTTTATTATCTAATAATAAATTCTATTTTAAGCTGAAAATAATCGAAAGCTATAATATATAGTAATAGATATAAGTTTTTAGATCAAATTCAGGCCAATTTTCTTCTTTTCTCTTATCATTAATTTTCATGAATTCCTAATAAAAAGTCATTTAATTGCGAACAAGAATGGAAAACATTGCTATCATTTCTGGATTTTACAAATAGAAATACAGTAATACCTCGATAGAGTGAATCGCTGGGGACTTAGCTAGAGTGTTCACTATAACGAGGTTTCACAATAAAGAGGTAAAATTGTATTCGCTTTCATGATTGGGACAAAAATCCTTATCAACACTAATTCGGATTCACTATAAAGAGGTTCACTATAACTAGGTATCATTGTAATTCAAAGGATATCAATGAACTAAATTTTAATCTAGAAATTAATTCAGCTGTCATTAGTATCACAAATAACTTTTAATTTGAGAACTTAATAAACCTTAGATTTATTGATTATTTAAATTTACAATTCAGTAGAATTTCACATCTAATTAACTATTAATAAGGATATTAAAAAAATAAGTTTGTATTCAGTGATAACACTTTTAAAATTCAATTAGTATATACTGTATTTACGTTATATTAGTTTTATGTTTAAATCACTTGAGAAATCGATTTGAAAAAAATACAGTCATTAAACTATATAATGATTTATAGATAACTTAATTTTTTAGTTTAGTAAACATTTATTCTTTATGTATTAGAATTGTTTATATCTTATATATTATTACATAATTATATGATTTGCACGAATTTGGGTCATGTCCTCAAAGGTAGACAAACCGTTTGTCAATTATTATAATACTTGTAGAATAACTTTAATGCAAGAGCAATGCCGTAGCCAGCTATGGGGTCAAGGGCCTGCGCCCCCCACAAATTTTTGATCATTAAAGTGTAGATCGGTGTGAAAAAAGCGTAATATAGATATATAAATATGGTCTGCCCCCCCCCCTAACCTAAAATCCTGGCTACGGCACTGTTTAAGAGTAATTTTATAGCATAAATTATTTTTTTTCTACTGATAGATGAAAATGTTTTACTGATTTGTTTAAATATTCATTTGGAATAAGGAATTGGATAAGTTTTGATCTGAATTTTAAATTTTTATGAGAACTTTGATTAATTAACATTATATTTCAGATCAAATATTCATTAATTGAATTTTAAATGTAAATTATAATAATTTATTTATATTCAACTAAATCTCACGTAGGAATAGATATAAACTTATTATATTAAATATACCGGTATTTTATGCAATAAAATGCATAAAAGTTTAATTTAATTGAAAACAATTTTTTGCTTTAACTTTGAATTTTCAAATCAATAAGTTTTGTGTTAATTATATGTTTTCTAAATAACGATTTCTAAATAAATTAAAATAATTACAAAATATGATTTACCTGTACTTTGAGCGTTGATTAGGCACCAAATAGTTGTGATACACGTTATACTGAACACAATATTTAAACAATTTTGACAAATCATTGCTATTTTTAAGTCCAATTAATATTCCAATGAAAAAAATGAAAATTGTATCCAAAATTTGAATTTTTATAAGAATTTCTATCAAATCATAGTTTTTTTCACTTATTGAGAATTTTATTTAAAAAAGCTATTTGTCAATTAAGTTTGAAATGAAGATAAATATTTTGTATGGTTTATTCAAATTTGTTTCGCTACTTATTATTTATTTATGATATAATTTATATGGTTTTCTTCTTTTTCGCCAAAACTTAAATTCTGTTCATTGAATTGCTATCTCTTGAGTTCCTCTTAAGTCTCACTATAAAAAAGAAAATATATAATTAGTTTTCGTTAAATATTTATTTCTCTCAAGCGATTGCTTATTATTTATTTTTCACCACAAATGAGATAAAGGCATATAAAGGCATATAAACACATAAAACAATTTTTAAGAGTTTGAATTTTTTTGTCTTAATTTTTTTTACAGACAGAATGAATGAATGAATGAATGCTAACTTAATTCTAAGTAAATCCTCTATTTTCAACCTTTTTCTTATACAATAAGCTCTGTTTTTCTAACCCATTAAACCCTAATCGCCATGAATTTGAAGCCACACTTTTTTCTTATTTTATTTATTTATCTTTCTTTTTCCACATCTTTGGAAAGGAAGGCCTGATATATACCAAAAACATTTTTCACAACAGTTCAGTCGAAAATTTTTATTAGTTTACTATTTAGATGAAAAATAAAATAATTTTCTAACTTTAATCAAATATAACATAATAAATAACTTCAAAATCAGTCAAGAGTTGGAATTGAAATGATTAAAATGCATAAAATTTGCAACATTTCTATTTTATACACAATATTTATATTGAAATCAATCATCAAATCATTAACAGCAAGTACTCAAAAAGGACTAAAAATGCTTATAAATTGTAGTATTTTATCCCCTAACTCAACTCGACTGTAAATCATATACTTTATATCTGACTCTTCTTTTAATATCTATTTTCCTCAATTCCCTTCTTTTCTATTTGACTCATCTCTCACTCATCTCTCACTCAGAGCTCACAAATCGCTAAATATCTCTAATGTTTTTTCGTTTCTCTCGAGTTGTCATTTTTCGGAAGAGAATCATATTTCATATAATATATAAGCGAAAAACAGAGCCCATAATCAGTTGGAGAAAAAAAAATTTCTATTTGGAAGTGATTTTTTAGATATATATATAAAAGTCATATACGATATCAAAACATTATTATGTTTTTTCTCTACTTTATATATATTTTTTCTGATGAAAGTATAATTAATCTCAAGCGTCAGGTGTGACAAAATTTTTGCTCTCATATATATATAAAATATTACATCAAATAATAGCTTTCACGTTATTTTTGAATTTAATTACATTTTATGATCGATTTTGGAGTCTTTAGCGATGAAAATACAATTTTCCACAGTATGTCATTAAATCTTTTAAAAATTTAGAATTATTTCAAACTTTTTTTTAATCTTTTTTTTGTTAAGCCTTAAAAAGTAGTTTCACTTAAAATATATCAATCTTTTCGTAAGAACAAAATGTTGTGCTTATTAAGTGGTTTATCAATCAGTTTTTGATGAGATTTTCTCTTAATTGTTATAATTTAAGATTGAAAATAAAATTACAACTTTTGAAAATTAGTTAATTAGCGATTAAGTGTTTAATCAAAAAATATTTTTAATGAAAAACCAGTGAATCGATCATTTATGACATCTTTTTAGTAAATATTCATAAACACCAGCAGTTATTAGGCTTTAATATTAAAAAATATCTGACTTTAATATTAAGTAAATTAATATTAAAATCACTGAACAAATAATTCATTAGAGAAACAGAAGTTTTTTGCTATTTTAGCCAAAGCTGAGACTCAATCAGAAACACATAATCACAAAATTAATTCATGCAAAACATTCAAAATTAGAGCTTAAAATGTTTCATAACAATTAGTTAAAAAGTTTTCACTAATTTTTAAACTGAAACATTGCCGAAAATTTTTATTTAAAAAAAATCAGTTTCAAAACTAATGTAAACTCGGATTTGAAAATTTTTAAAGCCTTTAAAAATAAACTTCTAGTTTAAAGCGCTTCTAATAAATAGACAACGAATACATTGTGTGTGCGCTTAAGTGAAAACAAAAACTTTTTTACTTACAATCGCATTGGAATGTAATTGAAATTAGTGTCGCATAAACTTAATTAAACATCACATCAACAGCAGTGCTATTAAGGGTTTCAAAGAGAAACAGCTATAAGTGAAAACTAAATTATTGCACACAAAATACAACACATAACAGACATAAACAGGAATTGTATGGTGTTAGCTATCAATTGGAGCTAATATATCACTGTTAAGAAGTAGTGCATCACATTTTTTGCAACACTTATCATTTTTTTCTTTCAAGAGCTGTTCGAGCCTTCAAATCAAAATCATTAGAATATAATAAACTCGAATATCGAAAAATTGATACCTCATTTCATCACATTTTCATAGCTTTGCAAAATTAATTATAATGATATTTTATCTCATTTATAATCTCAATTTGAATATTTTTTGAATTAATTATTTTTTTTTTATCAAATTATATGAATATATTGAGTAATTGAAATAAAAATTTGAAGTTATCCAAATTAATATAAATTTTGTTTGCTTTGCATTTAATAAATGAAGTGAAATATTATGAAAAAATGTTCGTTTCTCATATTTTGAGCTTAACCTTTAGATATTTGGAAAGATAACACTTTTTTGACAATACATTTGAGAAAATACAGACACAGAAGAACATTATGAGTTAATGTTGCGATTGATAAAAGAGTGGTGAGGAAGGGATAGACTTGAGACGAATGATAAACTTCGAAGCAAATGCTAGAGTGAATCAAATTGATTTCGCATCAATTTTAAGCGGATTAATGCCATACGAAGAATATTTATCTTTGATATCGGGACAGAAGCATTATTTTGGTTGCATTTCAGCTGTCTTTCTGACTTTGCTTCGCTTTTTTATGTGACTTTTGGAACTCTTAAGAACGGGAAAGATATAACTTATATGATTAACCCGAATATGATAAATATTAAAACACATCTTTGCTTTTCTCTCAAGAGTTAGTCTTTCTCCATATCACTCACTATCTATCTCTAGACTGGAGTCTTATATCTTTTATACCCTTAAACCTCAACTCCTTATATGGTATAAAAACCTGTAAAATGTAGTCCAAAAGTCATAAAAATTAGGAATTATATTGAAATATTTCGCTTGATTTAAATCTGTTTTGCTTTTAATTTCAAATTAATTTTGATTTCAAATCCAGTTTTTAATAGAGTCTTATTAAAAATTTAAATCCAATGATAACCTTAATATTCAATGTCAAGAAAAACCAGAGTAATCAGTGATTTATACTGTATGTTCGTATTTCACAACATACCTGAGCATAAAGTTAGATAAATTAGTAGAGATTTTGGCACTTTATTTATTATATTAATATAAATTAAGGCATATTTGTTTTCCGTATTTTGACTTTCAAAAACATAATTAATAGTAAGTAATACAGTGATTCCTCGTTATAGTGAACCGCTTTAAAGTGAATCCGAGTTAGTGTTAATAGAGATTTTGGTCCCAATCATAAGAAACTAGTAGTGAAACCTCGTTATAGTGAACGCTAGAGTTCGGTCCCCAGCGATTCACTCTATCGAGGTATTACTGTACAACCTTTTCTATCAATAGTAGAAAGTCTTTATAAGTGGAATAACTTTTAGTATAAGATATTTGATCAATCATTTAGAGGTTATAAGTTATTTGACACATGGGTTACACAGTTTGCGATAATCACATCAAAACTCGGACTCTGAGGAAGACTAAAGAAAAAAATTCCTAATACTCTATCTTATAGTCTAATAATATATATAAAGATATTAAATGTTGATAACAGAACCGAATGGAAATGGAAAAGAAATTGATGGATAAATAACAAGATTTAGGATATTATGGGCAACAGTTTGTAGTAATAAATGTATTCAATGATGTGCGAGAAGTAATATATATACGAGATTATAGTTGTAATCATATATATTAGGCTCTGATAGAGAAAAGTATTGCTCACAATCTATGACTGAGAATGCATTCCAAAATTGTGTGCTTTTCAGTAATTTTTAGCTTTTCAAATAAAAGTGTTTTTATATTTATTCAATTGTGTTGTCATTTGGTTTGGATTTTAATTTATAGTTTTATTATTAAAAGAGTAATTGTTCTCAATTTACTGCAAAACTAAGATATGGATTAACAGAGGATAACTGTTTATAACAAATGATTTAAACTGTTTTATACATTGCGTAAAATTTTCAGACAAATAACAACTTTGTTCCCAATAATACAATGATTTATAATTAAGTGCTTCTGGAATTAGCATTTGGTATCCAAAAATCCAGAATTTTATAAACAATTAAATTATTTGTAAGACTAAAAGCAAGAATTTCTTACTTGTTTTATAAATAAAAATTTAAATGCGTTTCTGAAAGAATTGCGTTTATTTATTATGAGTTGAAATATTTATTCGTTAATACTTTCGGTGCATTTGTTTTTAAGCTTTCAAAGTCAAAAAATACTTGGCTTGGATTTGAATGCTTTCAGAGTAATAGTAATAATAATAATAATAATAATAAAACTAATGGCAAGAATCGTTTTCATAGCAAAACTAATATTACTCCAGAATCTAGTGTTTCAAATGTTAAATAGAGAAAAGTTCGTAGAAATGCATAGATATTTGGCTTTAATATCTATGACTTTAGAAAGTGATTTCTAAAATTAGACATCAAAGAGAATGAGAGTTAACATTCTTTAGATATTCCTATGGTATCATATTATTGAAAATAGAGCCTACACTTGAAATATAATAGCGGACACAATTTATGAGCTAAAAGTGTTAGGACTTTAGCTTTAATTTGTTTTTCAAGAAAGTTTGGTCAAAAATTCCTGACTCAAAAATATTTGCTCTAAATATTTCAATTAAACGCATGCATAATGTTATAGTTATTTAGACCATAGTCTCAAACTTTTATAGATATTTGCAGAAAGTTATAAATATTTGCAAAATATGCATAACTTATTATAATTTTGCTAATAATTTGTATGCGAGAGAACTTATTAAAAACCAATTTTCTTATTAATACAGTAATACCTCGATGGAGTGAATCGCTGGGGACCGAACTCTAGCGTTCACTATAACGAGGTTTCACAATAAAGAGGTCAAATTGTATTAGTT
>JAQGAN010000061.1:0-16861 GCA_034697745.1 Nothrus palustris
TATTGAAATAGAAATAAAAATAAGAACCACCGTATAAGAATCATTGAAAGGGATTACAACAAATTTTATATTAACCGAACCCTTCAAACACGAAATAAAATAAACAATTATTTATTATTTAAGCTCTTTTATTATAATCATGCAAGGTAAACAATAGGCGCTCAAGTGCCTTCTGTACTCGTGCTTCTGTGCTTGTGCTCGAGCGTGAAGCGACAATTTTTGAGCGAGAGTAAACTTCATAGACAATATCACAAATAACATATCATTTTAGTAATAAAATTCTAAACAATAAGTAATATTTTATAAGTTTGAGCAACAGAATGCAGAATTCAAATATTATCTTTTGTCATTTTTAGCAAAAAATTGTGTCATTCATTAATTAGTATTTAATAAGTGACTCTTCTTTAACATTCGCATTCTTTAGAAGTTTTATAGTTATATAACCTTTTATTTCTATTATAATAACATAATTAGTGTTTTTGTTTTCATAGAGACAATGCTGAATATCTGCTGAATATTGTATGAAAGTTACATAAATTAAGAACTCATACAATTTATGATCTAAACTTACAACAGTACGACATGATATTGTCCTGAATTCTTGATTATAAGTTTTAAATTCTTATTTTATTTTATTTGTAGGAAAAAATAGTAAATTTTCTAAAGTAGGATTAATTGGGGTAACATTTTTAATTCAAATATGTCATAATCTGTGATGGGATCAAAATAAGTCATTTTAGTCATTAAAAACGACTTGGGCTTATTTAGTTATTTTTATCTTTGATATTATTATTAGTAAACATTTTGTCACTTAAGAAATTGACTTATTCTATGTGTTTAGTTGTTAAATGTTTTAAGAATTGATAATTTGTAAAACTTTGGACCTGTAATTATAAATTTTAAGTAAAAACTTTCTACATTTATAAATAAATTCAAATGTTTTTTTAAAAAATTTTATTTTCATTTATAAAATAGCAAAAATTGCAAACTACATAAAAAATTAAATTATTCAAAGTTATGAAATATGTTTAGTAATTGAATTTATTGTTTTTGTTTAAATTTTAATTAGTATTTGATATAAATGTTGTGATAATGTTATGGTTCATGATTAGGAAGGCGTCTAATTTCATGAATTAAACAGTATTATTATAAACGAATTAAATCATTAATATTTTTAAAAATTTAAATTCCAGTATTATATCGAAAATATTGGAAATTAGTTCAATGATTGAGAACAGAAGATAGAAAATATTAATTGAATTAAACACATTTAAAAAACACATTTTTAAGAAAAACATTTAAATAGCTAATCGATTTGAATATGTTTAAAAATGATAATTTTATCCCAATTATCCTTATGATTGCGACATAAGAATCATATAATAAGAATATTCTTAACATATTAAGGGTTATCTCATTATTATTTTTAATCAAATATTTTTTTACTGACATTCATATAAGTTAATAATATAATCATATTCAAGACATGTAAGCTTAACATTTCTCTTTCTATTGTGAAAGAGATTTTAATAATTTTCCTGTTAATAATTTATTAACAATACTCTAAACAGTGGATTCAGTTCTAATTTGTAAACCAAAAACTTCTAATTAAAAGTTAACATTTTTCCTCTTGTGTTAAATAATTGCTAATATGATGAAAGTAAGTAACCGTTTTTATTGAATCCTACGCTCGGCTATTGTTAGATTGTGTTATTGTTAGATTGTGTAGGACTAGGGCTTAGATTTTAAGTAATTATGTTAACTATGAATAGCATTTATTTGTTTTCAAGACCAGTAATTAAAGTGTGATCTATTCAGTTGAGGAAATCTTCACTTTAACCTATTTAACTGATTTGTGTCAATCAATTTTTCATATAGTCTTTTATAAAATGCAATATAACTTTTATTTAAATTTTATAAGATTTAAAAAACATCACTTTTGTAAGTTTGGCAACCTCAATTCGAAGTATCCGTCGACCACAGGAATGGTTTATTGCTTTTATAAGGACACGTCACCTCGAGTTTCACTTTTTGAATTAACCCCTAAATAGTAACGTAAATAGCAATGTTTTTCTCACTATTTCTACATGTTTGTCATTTTATAATTATATAAAGATAAAATTTGATTAAAACATTTTTGGTTTTTTGTGTTTTTGCATGTGTTTTGCAATAAAACATTAAAATTTTTGAAAATTTTGTTTTTTAATATTTTGTTAAAAATTGAATTTTGTGACAATCAATATATTTTTATCTTATTCCTAATGTTAAATAAAAGGTTTCAGTGAAAATTTTTTAAAAAATATCTCTTACGGTTTTCCCGCAAAAAGTTATTTTATGTTTAACACTTAAAATTTGTTACCTCCCAATGGTCATTTCAAATTTCATGACTTAAACTTATTTTTGGTGTTCTTCAACATAAAAAAAATTCAAAAATATTGGTGATTGTGGTACAGCTCTCATACATTTTTGGATAAAGCCTTTAATGAATTACAAGAAATTACTAAATCTATTAATAATTATTGAAATTAGTTGTAGAATATTCTTATCGGAAACTTAATTGTAGAAAGAATTTTCAGTCTTAGGAAAAGGACTTTTGAAAGAAGTCTTTTGATTAAATATTTTGGACTAAATACTAAATTTAAAGAATGTGATAGAATAAACCTATTGACATATTTGACATAATGCAGTTGACATATTTGATAAGAAGAAGAATCTTACAGCACATGTTTATTATATAAGCTTCTGCTTTCCCACTTTAGCCGATTTTAACGAATTGCCTAACTCTTAAAAATCGGAAAATAGTTACTCAATTAGGAGAAATCCGATTAACCTATTTTCAGAAAGTGTTTCAATAGCTGCAGTGCAGTAAATATTCTAATTTGTTTTACAAACCTCTGTTATATTTATAGGAATAAAGGAAGTAAATCATTCATATATTAATTAAAAGTATATAATCAATGAATTGAATATCAAAACAGAGAAATATTTATATTGATTGGATTGAAAGTATCAAAATATTTTGTTAAGTCTGCTTTATGTTTGACTCGACCCGACCCGACCCGACCTAAAATGCTAGTTAGGCTTGATATTCGTTGGGCTTTTGAATGAACACTTTTATATTATTAAGATATAAGTTATTAATATCATTAAATTGATTAATGATTCAATTTTGAAAGCTTCAAATCCTAACTTTTAATCTAAGTTGTAATAAACTAAAAGATAATTTTAGTTCAAATATGTGTTGCGCATGAACTTAACAAATGCAAAGTTGTAATCATTGACTCTAATAATTATTTGTATTAATAGATTAAGAGCAACAACAAGTGGTCTCTCAGTTCTGTGTTTTAATGCTTTTAATGTGTTTACATTGAGTTATGTTTAACTTTTTCAAAACAAAACATTTATCGTTTTATTATTATTATTATATTATATTTTTTCTTATTATTGTTTTTATTATATGTTCAATAAATTGCAATCAATTCAATGAACTTAAACTCAACTTTTAATTATTGTTTATATGATTAATAATAAAAATAATATTAATAACAATGTTTCCATTTGAATGAGAGGTTCGTCTATTTTACCACATTTTATATTAAATATTATTATTAATATCTTTTTTAAAACTAGTTCTCAATAATTGAAAACTAATTTTTGCATTCATTTAAAGTTATTATTTGTTGACTATTTTGATAGAAATTAAACAAAATATAAGACATGATTGCCATTCAAATAATTAACATATATTAATACCCTATTAAAAGTGTTTGTATCGCCACTTCCTTTGCCTTCAATTCAAATTTTCATTACATTCTTATGTATTGATTAATGAATTATAAATATTTGACATTCTTCTCATTCTTCTCATAAAAAGATCACATTTATGTCACTATACGGTAGAGTATATGTCATTATTGTAATCAACAGTTTTGATAACTCTTTCGGCTAAAGAATAGACAGAACATAGAAATGGTTTACATATTATTGATATATGAATATTATTATTATTGTTGTTATTGAGGTATCAAAAGTTAATTTAAGAAAATATGTAATTTCATCTCAATTCAAATCAGATTCACATAAGATTTAAATATAAAACTATTACTATATTATTGATATAAGTTATGTAAATATGATAAATACAGTATATTATAAACATATTGATAATATTCATACTTCTATTTAGTGAACTTTTTTTTAGTAAATACTTTAAATATTTCAAATACTTTGAATAAAATGGATATATTTTAATATATATTAATATTTCTAAAATTTAGTATTGTCTTAGACTTTGTAAAACCTTTGAAAACTTATCAAACTTATGAATTGAAAATAATATTAATATAATTAATTAATTGTTAACATTTGATTAAAGTTAATGAACTTTTAAATATCAAAATGTAATGTAAAGGCAGCATAAGGTTTACTCAGTTTTCAATATGAGTATATTTTTATATGAGAGGACACACTTGTGGTTTTCATTGAATACATTATAAGTTATTAAAAACGTCTCTATATGTAAACTAATATTGGTGTCAAATAGTGAGTGTTGTAGATGAAGACAAAAGTTGACATTTAATACTTTAATCTAATAAAATGTGAAGCTCTAGTCTTTTACAACTGAAGTTATCAAAGTTATGAGTTATGCAATTGTGTCTTAACTGAGGAAAATTTTCGATATCTTATATTATGGCAATTAATAGTTGCAAATTATAAAATATTGCATATTAACGCTCATATACATTGTTAACATTCATTGATAAAGTGGATACTAATTGTAAGTTATCTTAAAATAAGCATAAATTACAAAACGTGTACATATTTTAAGAATTACAAAAGATTGAAATCGTCAACATTTTAAACAATTTATAATAAATTCAATAAAAAATTAATTTCATAATTAGTTTAATCTTAATTTATTAATCGACAACATTATAAATGAGTTATATTTTATTAAGTTTTGCGAAACGTTAGAAATGGTAGAAATCTTTAGATTTGTGCTTAATTTGAATTAAATCGAATTGAAAACTCGTTGTAATTTTTCGGGATATTCAAAAGTGCCTCATATTTAACACTTTATATAAATAACTTCAATTTTTAAACATTATTTAAAAAACATAAATTGTGAATATCTAATAACCAGAATCTAATAGGTCTATATTCTAAGAATTCTTATCAACGAAAAGTTTTCATTCTCGTCGAAGCTGTAGATCAAAAATAATTACTTATAAACAGTGATGCACAGTGCTCGAGCACTTGGTGCTCGGTGGCGAGCACGAGCACATGCTCGAGCACCTGACTACCGAGCACGAGCACGAAACATAAACAAGCTATTTTGTAATTGAATTCCAGATATTTGAATCTTTTATGAATATATTTATGAATTAAACATAGAAACGAGTCTATATTACAATAAATTTAAAGTATTCTTGAATAGCATTAAAGAGTTAGCTAGCTTGGTGCTCGGTTAGTGCTCGGTACCCGAGCAAGAGCACGTGCTCGAGCACCATTTTTCTCCGAGCACGTGCATCACTACTTATAAAACGCACGCTTTCCATAACTTTAAGTATGAATTAGTCAATGAAAATGTGTGAAAACAGTCCTTGAGTTTCACTAAAATCCTGTACTCTGTTTTTTATCCCTTATCTCTTTATCTCTAACATTGAATATTATTTATAACTTTATACCTGTAATTAATGAATTAGAGAATTGGATTGTGGAGTCTTTTCAAATCAATCTTTTAAATTGGTTTGTAATTTATTTTGGTTTATTAACATTCAATTAATTATTTAATTATATATAAGTTATGTGAATTCCAATCATAATTTAGTGAATTATTCCAAAGTTATGCTCAAATAATTGAACACAATTATAATTAGTTTGTATTACAATTATATTAATAGTGTATCAATATATATAAGATTCAATTTAATGCTAATCTCATAAAATCTTGTTATTACAACTGTCAAAATTGAAATTTTTATTGCAAATATATTGCATTTTTATTGTTTTAATAAACAATGAAAATGTGAGAAACATTTCTAA
This sequence comes from Nothrus palustris, assembly GCA_034697745.1. Classification (NCBI taxonomy): domain Eukaryota; kingdom Metazoa; phylum Arthropoda; class Arachnida; order Sarcoptiformes; family Nothridae; genus Nothrus; species Nothrus palustris. The sequence continues at coordinate 6,046 of JAQGAN010000061.1, forward strand.
GTTTACCAATAGTATCCGTTTTATGAAATTCAATTTTCATGCCATTTAAATAATGCGTTTTTGAAATCAACTTTACTTTGATTTTAAGGTTTAATTTGTTGAATCATTGAATTCAGTCGTCTATAAATTGGATTTTAATTTTCAATCACTACACAAATAATGCACTTTTTTGATGGCATTAATGAATTATGATGTGTACTTAGGCTGGACTCAACCTTCAGGGTACTTTATTTTCCATGCTTTTAGAATTCCAAGTCTATCAATGTTCTCCAAGTGTGGCTTATTTTAGGGTTAATTGAAAACAATTTCCTTAAGCAATTAGATTTGTGACATTAATAGTAATAAGAAATCGCCTAGCTACTTTTTAAAATAACCCCTAGTTGTGAGTGCTTGGCTAACACTATATTCTACATTGTATACATTTGATTAGAAGCTTGGGGCTTTTTTCTGGTTAGAGAAGGTTCTTTCTTTACCAACATGCAAGTACAGTCGAACCCGTTTATAACGAACATGTCGGTGCAGCAGAAAGTGCTCGTTATAAGTGACTACTTTTTAAAGAAATCTAAGGAATTGGTACATACGATGTAGTTCGTTGTAAGCGGGTATTCTTTATATCCGAGTTCGTTATAAACGGGTTCGACTGTATGTAATGCCAACGCTTAGAATACACAGAATGTAAGGTTTTTCTTGCAAAATTCATTATACACTTCGCTTAGGGCGGGGTATGCCGAATGGTGGGCCGCAGAAAGTTTAATTTGGGCCGCGAAATGATTTTAAATTTGCACTTCTAGTGAGTCACAGCTCTAATCTGTATACAAAAATATATATCCTGAGGGCCGCGAAATTTTTTTTATCTTGCAGGGGGTCCGCGAAAAAATAAGTATGAGAACCGCTGGCTTATGATATTGAATAATTTAGGCCAACCTTTTCATCTTAATGAAATATCTATATGTATTTCGAACTGTATACCCGTATACCCAATTATGCAAAATTAGATACCCCGGAAATCTCGGATGCATACTTTTAGTTCTGATTTCTCGATTTCGTCACTATTTTCCGTATTTTGACCCAATTTGACATTACAGTCGAACCCGTTTATAACGAACTCGGATATAACGAATACCCGCTTATAACGAATCAGATTGTATGCACTGATCCCTTAGACTTCTTAAAAAAGTGTGCACTTATAAAGAATCCCAGTTATAACGTGCACTTTTGGCTGCACCGACCTGTTCGTTATAAACGAGTTCGACTGCATTTTATTTACGATTAAAGATATTTATAATAAAAATATTGATTTAATAAACCTCTATTTCTTAAAAAGTCTGGTAAACTACGAAAATTTGCAGTCACCTCTCGAAAATAGCTGCTCCGGACTATAATTAACTTGACTTATATATAAATATTATAAGTTAACTTTCTTAAGTTACAAATTAAGCATTCTTTTGATAGACTTGGATACCAAAGTGTTGTTTAAATAGACAAATGAGATTTGCAAATGACTTTGCGCCGCCCTAGTGAATATTTGATACATTGTAAGTTAAGTACAGGTACGTTGTATTCATAACAATGGCATTCAGATATAAAAGAAGTTATTTTAAGAGACAGTGTCGAACGATATTGCAATTTTGACACATCAGTCATAAAATCAGTCATTTAAGTAATTAATCTTTGACACTTATTCTTAAACTGGCAGATCATCATTCCTGATGTAAGTTATAGCTCGAAATCAAACTAATGCTCATTACTAAATATGCGCAATTTTTTTTATGTTTTATTTAAGTCGATATTAAGGCTCATTTAGAAAATAATTAAACTTGTTTTCAGTTTAAGTCCACTTAAATGAAATCCAATGAAAATTGAGTTTAATTTTAAAAAGTAATTCAAATAAAGTATTTGCGTCACGAGCTCTCAACTCAAGGAAATTAATTTAATTTAAAAGGCCACCTTTTAATTATTATTTCTCTCAAATTATCACTTTATTTTTAGACTCATATCAAGTTTCACTCTTTAGAAAATTGTATAAAATTTAAAAGTATTTTTATTACGAAATAAACTCAAATTTAATTTTTAGTAGTCATTGGTTAGTAAAGCTTTAATGAATATTTTTATTATAGCAATTATTTGTTAATAGCCATAAAAGTATAAGACATTCAAATATTTTATGTTGAAAACACAGACAAAATTATATAATATGTTAGATAACAAAAATGTCTCTCCTTCATTTCATTATTTATTTAATTGATTGATTGTTTATTATTAGAATAATCTCTATTTTTAAAACTTACAAATTGTTATTCAACTTAAACAATATTACAAAAACTTTCCATTAATTAAGTAAAAAAACCCAAAATGAACATTCATTCGAATACTAAATTTAGGTTTTAATTTTATTTAGTGATTAGTCATCTTTTCTTACTTTAAGCTTTAATCTATTGTAAGTAATCGATTAATTTAATGAATAATTACTATTACTTCAAAGTTTTTTCGAAAGCATCAATAATTAGTTAATTTATTTATAAAGCAGTAATGGTTTAATCATTCGCTTGAGGGGTTTGAGGCTTAATCGCGAGGAAGGGGTATGAGGTATGAGGTATGAGATATGAGGTAAACCTGACAGCAATGAAAGCATATATCCTAATGTAAAAATCTAAACTGCTGTTCAAATATTCCCCACATAACTTTCCTGATCGTTATTTCAATTTTTCAAAACTTGCAGCTTAGAAGTCATAGAAGTTATAAAATATCAATTTAAAGGTAAAAGTTACAAATACATTTGAGAGTGGCCTCAATTTATTATGAAATTGTATAAAAGTTGTCATTTGATGTCATTGTATTTGGTAATCAGTTGATTAAATTTATTAGTTTTTTAGTTAACAAATTTTCATATTTCGTAAGTATATTATACACAATATTATTAGAATTTCTAAAATTGATTTTTCAAAATAAAAGACTGTTTTTAATTAAAACTTGATTTATAAAATTAAAGCTAATATTAATAATACCCTTGTGAGGTTTTAGTTTTTGATCAGTTGGAAATTTTTAGTGTGTTTTAAGGTTTCCTCATTTCGTTTACTAATTGTAACTATAAATAAAGTTTATCGTATATATTGATAAAAGGAAATAACATAATAATGAAATTAAACTTTTTATATTCTTAGTTTGATTAATTGACTCGAGATATTTAACTAATTGAAATGAATTAACTCTTTTTAAGCACATAGTTTTGAATCGTTATTTTTTGTTATTTAGGTTAAGGATACTTAAAATGACAAAAAATCAACGGAAAGATGTGTAAAGTAAATGATTGTTCAAAACCATTATTAAGAAGGAATAATATATTGAAAATGTTGTCTGAAAGAAGTTATTCAAATATATCAATGGTCTCATCAAACAAAATAGATTTGTCATTACAATCACTAAATGTTGAGTACGGTTTACTACGTAAGTGTTATTCCTGTTCGCAAATTCATGTTCTTAATGGAAATTTACATAAAACCAAAAGAAATAGTATTAATCGCTGGCATTCGGATGATATGTCAAGTCATATAACCAGAAGATTTGTATTAAAGAGGATTGATATCAACTCTAAAGAAAATTGTAGACTTGTATACAAGAATTCAGTCGATATGATTCCGGAATTGTCTAAAAACTTTGAAAATGTTGGCTCTGAATCCAATATATTTATGTATTCTATTAAGAGTTTAAATATGAATAATTTTGATTATTTAAATAACAACGAAAGTTTGGTAAATGAAGATCTTTTGAGTGCTACATATTCTAATAGATCAACGAGTGTTTGTGACGGGTCTAGTCCTATGACAAGTGATGTGTCTCCCAGTGATTACTACAGCCATGATTTGTCAGAAAGTGCTGAAGGAGAGAACTGGGAATATGGCTCTAATAGCAATTCTTGTGATAATATTAATATGAATTCCGAAAACAGTTCATCGAAGATATCAAAGTGCAGCAGTCGTATCACTTTAACTGAAGAGCTAACAAATTATGATAAAAATAATTATCAAAAAAATCGTTCTTATAGGTAAGTGAACATTGTCTTACTTGAATTATTATATTAATCCTTTTACACATAATTTACTTTTTTGATAACAGTTTATCTGTATTTAAGTATTAACATTGATTTAGTTAAACCTATTTGTGTTCATTCTTAGGTCTAACAGTTCTGATTCCGCCATTATATTGCCTTTCATTGAAAGCGATTTTGATGACTCTCAACGAGTACCTCAAGATTCTGGATGTTCTCAGTTTAGTTCTAAAGTTAATCAAACAAATAACTTACATAACACTAATTCAAAAATGGACTTTAGAGGCAAATCTTCCGTTTATTCCAATATATGGTGTCATTCACTTAAGACCACTTCAGGCTCGTGTCCATCATTAGAAACGCCGAGTGTTATCATAAGCGATCACAGCACTAATCATTATGAAGAGGTAAGTGAAGAGGTTGGCCTTTCACTACAATTCTATTAAATGCTATAAATCTCATAGAAAAGTGATTTGAGGCCATGTGAAGCAAACACAAATGTTTTAGCCCTCGCTATTGAGAACTTACTTAACTCTCACACTCAAACACGAAGAGATTCCATTACCAGCAACTGTTCCAGTACTTCCAGTCTCTCATCTTTAGGAGAAGAAGACTTCATTTCAGAGAATAATCTTAAGTCATCGTATAAAACAGTGAGTTTGTACTTATTGTCATTTATTTATTATTGTTATTATTATTATTATTTACCGGATTTGAATCGTTGTTGTGAAGAATTGAAATATTTTATAAACTCTGTTATAAATCTGAAGCTGTTTATTCTGAATTTAGTAGTTATCAGTTATTAATATAAGTTTAGCATAAGATCATTTTCCTGGTTTGATAAGATATCAAATGTTAGGTATTTAAGACATTTTTCTCATTGATTGATATATGCTTTCAGTTATACCTTTATTGTCTATTATTTTGATTTTATATTAAAATTGATATTCATTTGAAGACAAGTTTAGTTATACTTTTTTAAAAATTGAATTTGAATACAAGTTAGTCCTCAAAGTGTTAATAATATTTAATTTTTAAAATTGCTTTTGAATTCCTATAAACATAAATACATTGTCTGTAAAATTTTGAACCAATGAATCGCTCCGACACTAAGTAAGTGAACATATCCTTTATGTTTAATTGATATCCGGCTGCTTGAAAACTATAGTTTAAAGTATATTTTTTCAAATTTAAGAACTTTTAAGAATTATTTACAAATAAGTAATATAATTAAGAGTTGATTTATTTTTTAATCTGATATATCATAAGGAAATAACAGCAATTTTTAAAGAATTCGAGTGCATCTTAGTTGAAAAATAGTGTATTTTCAATAATAAATATTTACATTGATTCTTAATCTTAACTGGTTTTAAGACATTTCTGACATCGAATAACAAGTTCTCAATATTCCAATGATTTATTTTGAATCGATTCTAATTTTAGATAAAATATTTTTATATTTTTATACGCATTAATTTAATTCCCAATTTTCAAGTGTTTTTGCATTAATAAATACTTTTTCAATTGACGCATATGTGTAGAAAATGTTTCAAATTTATTATTTTCATATTTGGAACCATTAATATTAATATATCTTTTCAAATTCATAATCAAGAATATTCTTTTAAAACTGATAGTAATAATGGTTTTAAGCGCTTTATTTTTAGTCTATGATAAAAGTTAGTAATAAGTAAGGTTTTCTTCCCCCCATTCAATGATTATTCAAAAAATTATTCAAAAAATTATTCAAAAAATTATTCAAAAAATTATTCAAAAAATTATTCAAAAAATTACTCAAAAAATTATTCAAAAAATTACTCAAAAAATTACTCGACACGTGTGTCTTTAGTTCAAAACCTGCTCTGACAAATGGAAAATTTATATTTGTTTTTACAAATTTAGAGATTAATTCATAGTTGGAATGATTACTCATCTCTAGTCTTTAGGAAATACGAAATACATTTGTCGAATAATTTTTTGAGATTTGACCACAAATTTTATATCTATTGTTTTTGAATAAGTCGTGGTTAGAATCAGACGATTTTAGGCTATAACACAGCATTGTCTCGTCTTCTAAACATTTTAACCTTTAGTTCAAGTCAACTCTACCTTTTTAACAAACTTTAGAGTTCGTATTTTATTATTTAACTATTTTTTATTTGTAATTTAATTTTCGGAGTCAACCAAGAGTTAGACGAACTTCAAAATAAGGGGGCATTTATTTATCACAAGCAGACAAGGCCTCCCCCTTGACAAACTATGACAAACTATCATAGAAAAAACTGAATTTATGTGGATTTGCATAGGGGAGAGGGGTTTAGAGCCAAAGGTTGTGTGGATGTCATAAATTAATGCCCACTAAGTAGATTCTCCTTGAGTAGATTGAATGATATTTAAGTTTTTTAAGATTTATAACTAACTAAATAGTAGTTTAGATACTAATTCAGAGAATTTATAATGTTTTAGTGTTATTATTGATACTTTTGAAGTAATAATTTATTAAAATCTAATCCTAAATTCATACAGTCGAACCCATTTATAACTCACAGGTCGGTGCAGCAGAAAGTGCTTGTTATACAGTGCTTGTTATCAGTTGAGTACTCACTATTCTGATGGCAACAATCTTTACTGTCCCTTAATTGTGATAAGTCGTTAGATTGAAAGAAGTCTTTCTCAATCAATATCCGTGTCAATGATTATGAGTTTTACTAAACATTTATAGACAACAAGAAATATTTGGAATTTATATTATATTAAGGTCTTGCAAAACTAAAGTTATCCTAAATGAGATTTTTCAAATCTCAAATAGTTTTCATGATATTTGCTTCGAATTTATGAATAGATCTACAGGTATTTGAAGCATATTTTAAAAGTTTAAAATAGACTATTTTTAAGTTAAAACTAAGCCAGGAATCAATTCATCTCAAATTATAGGAGGTTCAAAATAATGATATAAATACGTTTTTGAGAAGTTATCAATTATAAGTTGCTGATGAGCTTAAAAAAATTTAAAAATCTACCATAATTGAACATTTTATGTAAATAGTCTATACATTTTGTCTTGAAAGTATGCAATGCTATTGATAATTTCGATGATAAGAAGTCGTGCACGCGCATAGACTTATCTATTAAAGAGTCTGTAAGAAAGACATGATAACGCTCTACCTTTTAAAAAAAGTTATTAAAGTTGAAAATTTTATCTTTCAAAATAATTTATAGTTTTAATATAGATATAATGGGAGAGAGAATCGTCGTTTATCGTTACGAGTGTCTGACATAATCTTGACAGGCGGTCAGGCTAGCGGTCGTGTAAAGGAGTATTTTCTTTTAGCTATGTCTAACCAAATAAAAAACCACCTTTAACTATAAAATGCATTTATTCTTTATGTAATACTTTAATAATAAGCACGTTTTCCTTCCCTCAAATGCTAAAAGAGAATTTAATTACTCTCTCCAAAGGGAAGTTACTCTTAGTTACACTTTTAACTTAACTATAGACTTATGTGTAGAATTATAATCTACAATAACAACATGATTACTCTTTACATTATTATAAAGCTTTTTTTTCAAAAATTTCAAAGTGCATAATAACAATTTCAGTATATGCATAACGAGAGAGTACTGTATATTAATATTAATGTAGCGTTACAGATTAGACGTCTTCACCAAAGTTAACTTAACTTTGTCATTGATAATACTGTATCCGCTGAATGAATGCAAAAACTTTCTGCGATTAGAGGTCTGTAACTTTTATTTATTTGAATGTCTATGTCTATAGTCATTCATATGTCTATTGTATATAAGTTGAATCGTATTGTCTGGTTGGTTAAAATGTTTTTCCTATTTTTATTATTTTGTGTAGAGCTCTAGCATTTGCATTCATTCGGCGGATATATAAAAATACATTATTATATCAGTAGAGACCGGTTCGAGCATTCGAAAGTCTCGCTCTCGACGGGAAGTTTCAATATTTAACGACTAATAGTATGCGAGAGTCGTAAGAATTAAAAATTGAAAGTACTCTAAAATCTTATTGAAAGTACTTATAGTGCATGCGATTTTCGGCTCGAGCATAATTTTACCGAATATTGACTCAAACATAAACTGTGGCCCAAAACTTACTTGACTTTAGTTGAAGGCTGATCTTATCCCTTTATATTCGTCGTGGCCTAAGTTTTGTTTAAAAATTCATATTTTAAAGTTAATAAAGCGTTATATAATTATTTTTCATTTATACTTTTATTTTATTTTTAGTTAATCTATAAACTAAAATACCTTAATATAAAGATTTCATTTTTATGGATAGATGTGATGCTTAGAGATATTTGAGTAAAATGAGATATTCATACAGTTAAGAGCAGATTAAGAGAACAATTTACAATTTAATTTACAATTTAGTATAAAGTGATTTCCTTTGAGAATACAAATTATGCTAAACTTCAATGAAGGTATCGAAAAACGATTTATTGATCATTAGTTACATACATTTTGTGTGTTAAATTTCAATTTTTAGCATGCTCCTTTCATTTTTTATAACGTATTCTATTATAAATGCAAATTTTCAATTCACTAAAATTTTTGGTACCGAATATTTCGGCTGAATTTTACGAAAATCATTCGGTTTATGTCTCGCCGAATATTTACGCCGAATTGGGTTTTGGCGATACTCCGAAAACCGCATTCACTAATTATAACATACACTCTCGCTATACACAGAAGAAACACTTTTAATCAGAAACCCGCACATCATTTGAACCAAAAAAACTTTGTTTAAACAAGAATATGAATCTAACTATCGCGATATTCCTAATGAACTGCTTGTGCTTTTTTATTCAATTGATATCGGATCAGATGAAGAATTGAATAGCTATTACATCATCAATTTAATCTCTCATTATTGAAATCTCATTTTATTTTCTCAATTCTATATATTCTTTATCAATATTTGAAGCATTTTATTAAAATCTATTTGTTTTCCTTACATAATCCGCATCTCATGTCTAACCGCAACTCCAAATTTTAAGAAAGTCTCCCATATTTCCTTTGATAACCCGCGGAATATCTATAAGACTTTTATATCAAATGTTAACTATAAATACCAGAATTTTCGAGCTCAATATCGCTTCAACGCTTTATATTGATTGTGTTTATAAAAGACAAGTTTCGAATATTTTACGAATTATTATTCCTTTGTATAATTAAAATTAGAACATTTGTCAATTTTGTATAAATAAATATTTTAATTAGAAATTGGAATTTAAGATAGAAATGTTCGAGATTTTTCGCACTCAAAAGGATTCACGATTTGATACTTTCGAAAACTCATCAAATCGAAACTCTCTTAATACTGATCACTAATGTTACAGTATATAAACTCACTTAACCCCCTTTTTGCTCAGTACTAAAATTTGTCTATTGGCTGAGCTTAAACTCGAGAAACATAAAAATTTAAATTATTTGGATAGCTTTTTAAAAGTTCATTAAAGATCTTTCATGAACCGATAAATTCACATAATTTTACCATCTTCATTAAAAGAATGCTATATTAATTTTATTTTTATAATTTAAAGTTTTATATGAATAGCTTTTGAATATAAATTCCATTTGAATGAATGAATTAATTAAAAAGATTTCATTATTAAGATCTGAAATGTACTTTTCAAAATTTATTCTTTTGATACCAATTATTTAAAGATTTATATTTCAAAAGTTATGGCCAGTTAAATATGCGATTTTAATATCACAAGTCAGACGAGAGTCACAACAGTCCAAGGATGACGTAAATTAGTTTACCCTACCCCATCGCATTTTTAACGCGTATGGGGATTATTTATTTACATTTTACTTTTCTCTACTCGCCAGAGGTACTTTCAAACATCTTAAATTTGATGTTGAGACTATAAAATTATCAATTTATTTTAAATAAACTATCGATTCTAGCCATTGTAATTTTACAATCTCTTCCAGTTATTTCTATGAACATTCAGATAATTCATTAGAACTTAATCATTACGATTCAGAAATTTCTGGCACCTGAAAGAAGTTGTTTTATCAATTTTAGTTTGTTCTACGAGTACAGTATTTTCAGGGATAGGCAAAGGCGGTCGAAATAAGGGCGTCCATGGTAGGTAAAATAAGGGATTTTGTTATATTTTTGCCTCTAAACCTGGGGGTGTTATAATTTTGGAAAATCTACAATTTGGGGGGGGGGCTTCTTGTTTTATACTTTTTAAAATTTTTGTCGCGAAATTAGGTCGGGTAGTTTGAAGATTTCTCAAGCGCAATTGGTGTGCATACCTATAATAAAAAAAGACCAATTCCACCTTTCCCCATGGGATTTCGTTTAACTATTTCTTCAACTGGAGGCCAAAATGACCCTCAGCTGAGAAAGCTCGGCCATCCATGGTTATTGGAGGTTATTTTAAGTAACCAAGTAAACATATTTTTAATGTAGATAATATTTAACTAATTAGTTAAATAATTTATAATAGTCACGACAATTTTTCGTGTAGACATTCTATATTTCACTTATTAAATATAATTATTGTTTACTTAGTTTAAGCAATTTTGCTCGTCATGTATTTGTAATAAAAGCTATGAACATATTTGCAAATATTTCATTTTAATTATTATGTAGACTCAATTCACATCCAAGATTTCGAAATTTTGTTTATGATAATTAGTATTTCTTTTTACACTTAGAAAAAATACTTGCAATAACTCGTATTTAATATTTGAAACTTTTAGTTTATCATTTGATTGCACTTTAAT
>JAQGAN010000062.1:0-16818 GCA_034697745.1 Nothrus palustris
GTGAACATACTATATATTACAGTATTTAAACAGAATTTATAGATATATAGAGCTGTCTTTCTGACTCCGGCCCTACCCGCCCGAAAATTTTAAATCACGGCCCGACCGGTCCCTACTCGATATTTTTAATCGTCAGCCCGATTATCACCTCTATTTTACATTATAAACATGCGTTGGCCCGCCCACACCTAAAATCCTGGGTACGGCACTGTACTACGTATGTAACTTATACATTGAACTTATTACAATTTTTTCTTTCTAAAAGTTTTCTCTAACTTAAACTTTTTTTTGTGCACTTTATAGAGCATTACATCTGTCGGCAAAAGAGGACAACTAAACCCCAAAACAATTATAACTTATAATAATAAACTTAAAAACACTGACTTTGAGTGGAAAATCCCTGAAATCAGAGCCAAATAAATACTGTATTAGAAAATAAGATTTTATTTAACTTAAACGACGTACTTTATTAATGAGGAGTGGGTTATTATCAATAATATAAGTGATATTATTATTGATTGGAAAGAGCGTAACATAAGGGAGAGGGAGTGCATGAAAGTGCGTAACGCAATTGATGGATCAATTTATAGTAATTTCATATGAATTGAATGTAAAGTATATTAGAGGAGGAAATAGACGTACTTTTGATTATTGATAAACAAATCGTAAAATTAGAGACAAATTACGTAATAATAAATGTTATGAAAAATGTCGGATCAGATCAACAATCAAGAAGAGGAGATCGTGAGCGCTCAGGACGAGAGCCAATCGTTGACGCAATTGTTGTTCGGATCGCCCATTAATGCGGGTAAGACTGCGAGAGCTCGAGAGGAGCCTTAACATTGATTGGTTATCATCATTGTTACATTTGTTTGTTTATCTCTTCATTCAGTGCTCACTCTTGTGATCGCATTCCTCGTCTATAAGCTATTGAAAGGACGCGCGAAACGCAATAATAGTATAGTATAACAATGTCATTGATTGCGAGTCGCGCTCACGAGTCTCTCTTTCCCTCTCTTTAGACGAATCGGAAACGGAAACCTATCAAATACCGGAACCGCTACCCAAACACGATATGACTTTGGATGAGCTTAAGAACTATAATGGCAAAGGACCAGATCGAAGAATATGTATTGCAATTCTTGGCAAAGTATACGATTGTACTAAAGGTCTGAATTACAACACAATAAACATTATTAATAGATAATGAATGAGTGATTATGTGATGCGCAGGCCATCGCTTCTACGGTCCAGGCGGTCCTTATGCGCCGCTCGCGGGACACGATGCCACTCGAGCTTTGGCCCATTTCGATGTGGAAGCGGTTAAAGAGGAATGGGATGACGTCTCAGATCTCACTCCTTATCAAATGTCATCTGTGAACGAATGGATGGAACAGTTCAGCGAAAGATACGATTTGGTCGGCAAACTCGTGAGGAATGTGTCCGAAAAGATGGATCCCATCGGTGATGAAGAGGAAGACGACGAGGAAGAGGAGGAGGGAGCGGTAGTTGAGAGTACTCGCGATGACACTCAACCACAACTACAACTATGAGTTCATCTTTTTTTTAATTGTTGTGTACATTAAAAGGGAATTAAAAGAGTAGAGAAATAATAATTTTTTAAATAAAATTCTTTTTAATCGTAAAAATGATTTGTGAATTATGTATAAAAAGTTGTATTTGTTTAGTTGTTATTCTTCTTCGGGAACACATTTCTAAACTGTTAACGAGTTTATAAACAAAAAACTGATTAAATATTTTTACAACAAATCAGTTGATTGAGTGCTTATATGCGCGAAAAGAGTAATTCAATTGAAATATAATTTTTAACTTTTAATAAAAATTTCATTCAAATTTACAAAACATTAAACTTTCAAAAAGTGTACTAAAGAAGTCACTTTTGGCAAATGGAGAGCACGAGCGCACTCTCATTGTTGACATTTAACTATGACTTTATTCGCGAATAAACTTGTTAAACATGAAATGGGAGTGGGATGGGATGGTAGTAAGAGGGCGGTCACCTCTACTCCACATCTGATTCACGACTCGTGACGTCACGAACTCTCAAAACTATTTTCTTATTTTGTTTCAAATATCACAAAAACAAACATTTAATTATTTATTTATTTTTATAATTTTGAAGTTTTTTTTATTAATTGTATTAATTCTTTAGTGTTTTTTAGATTTTAAAAATGAGTTATTTATAGAAAACTATGAATCAAAACAATGGTTTGTATTATATTTGTTGTTGAAGTTTGTTTTTCAATACAATTATTCAATGTTAGGATCGGTTCCACCACTTCCTCCTCGAAGAACCATATCCTCGATGGTCAATGATTTTCAGACAAGTGTTGACTCGATATTGGAAAGGGTTCCGCCCCCTCCGTCCCCCTCTCATTGCGAATTAATGAACTTTTCGACCAAAGAAAGCGAAAACAACTTTAATAACAATTCATTCACAAGTATTGACAGCAAAACCAATTTGATTAATCAATTGATTGTAATTAATTGTCAATTATTATGAATAGCCGTCAACAATGCGAAGTATAACGCCTTTTCGTATATGTCAAATATGAACAACTCGTTCACGAACTACACTTATTCAGCTTCAGCCGCAGTAACACTTATTAACATTTATTAACATATTATTCACATTCATATTGATATAACCTTTGAGTCGACTCTCATTTACTCCCAATTAGGGTACGCCCGAACGCGCTCAACAGTGGACGCTCACCAATACTTCAAATGCGTCTCTCGCGCACAGCCTTTCCGTAAGTAATAGCAGTGTTCACTTGCATTAAGTAATGTTGCGTACGCGTTAACAATAGGTTCCTAACTTTGGTCTCCAATCAAACATGACTTACACTTATTCAACGCCCCCTTTATTTCAAAATAGAAGAAAAGTAGAGCTTAAAGAAGACAATTGCGATCTAATCGACTTAGTTGACCACTCGCACGAGGAAGACAAGGATGTTCTTCAGCTATTCGATCCACTTCTCAATTATCAAACAAACACTGATTTGAACTTTTCCAATAACTTTGTTGACCAATCTTTTGAGGCATCGGATCAATTGGATCGAGTGCTGCCTCAACAACAAGAAGAAGCATTGGCTCACTTTGTTGTAAATGTTGAATAAATTGTTAAAAAAAAAGTTTAAAAAATTGTTGTTTTTTATTCAGAGAAGAGATGAAGAGGAAATCACAAGAAATGAGTCTACAAATGGTACTCGATCTGCCTTTCGAGTTGTGGCCAAGAGATATCGCGCCAATGAAGAATTGTTGGATTTTTGTCGTCAATTAGTCACAATGCGATCACAGGTTTGTCCGCGCGTGCAGTGTTTGTTCACTCAACAATTGACTGTATTTTGTATTTCTTGCGCTCCAACTCTAGTATAAGGCGAATGACTTTCACTCGAATGTCGGTTTAGTCATATCTCCCACTCTTGACATCACGAATGACAGGTGAGAGCCATTGAGAGCCAACCCATTCCCATCACTACTGAACTCTCTCTCTATTGTAGGTCTTTGAGCGTGAAACTAGTGATCGAAACACAACTGCTGTGAGTATTACTTTGCAATCATTGCTCTCATTGTCGCTTAATTAATTGCATTGTTACCAGCGCGCACTCTCCAACTCCAACTCCAACAAAACCGCAAGTCGTCTCTTTCACCTGTAATGTCGACACAAGTGTTGAGCATATCATTTCGCACGTGATATGCACTCTCGTGGAGGACGCGTCTCAGGTCTGTTCATCTATATTGTAGATGAGCGTTGAACTCTCGCGCGTTTAACTCTCGTTGTTTTGTATTATTGTTAAGGTGCAAATGGACGACTACATGCTGAAAGTGTACGGTCTCGAGGAGTACTTGGCCGCCGACTCTCTTCTCACCAATTACTCATATGTGCACACGTGCCATAAATTCGACAAAGACGTTCATTTGAGTTTAGTGCACGTGAAAGACTTGCGTCGAGTGTTCGCGCGAACTCTCAAAGACGACAACAATTTGGACTTCACCATCGATGACTTGTTGCCGAAGTCGATTGTATGTAAATTCGGGGATTTAAGTGCCGAAACCATCAACATCTTGTTGGAGAACTTCGATCGGGAAATTGAGAAATTGCGATCCGAGGCCCGAACCGGAAGTAAGTCCACTCCACGGCCACTCATTATCTTGTAATGAATAACTGTCTGATTTGTCTCCATTTGCAGATCAATTGCAATCGCAAAGTATTGTTCAGAGCGTGAAAGCCATTTGTAGTCATTTGTCGTCATTGGAAACCATTCCTTTGACCGAAAGTTACACCAATTTCTCGCAATTATGTAATGCTTTCGGAGTTTATAAACGGGAATCGGGAAGCGTTACGCCCTCTGAAGGTTTTCCTGTCAACTCATTGGACAAAAAAATAAAAGCGATTCCCGATTTGGATTCCAAATTATGGGAAATCTTAGAGCACGCGTTACTCAAACTCAGAAATGCCTTAACACAAGTGATCCGACTCTACGCGAAGACGTTTCCCGTCAATTTCGAGTTAACAGCCGAAGACAAGCCGAAGCCCAAGAAGGACATCTCGAGCTCGATGGACACGCTATTGTTGTATGTGGGCGTTTGTGTGCAACTCCACTGTGATTGGCTCTCACTCTACAAAGACTTTAAATTGCGATTTGACTTAAGACACGGCGACCACCACTTGTCCACCTACTACTCGAAGAGCGTCTCGCCCTCAAAGGCCTTCTTCACGCGCCTCGTATTCGACGAATGGCTGTCCTTCGATTGTCCACTTTTTTCTCTTCCGCGAGAAGTAAGACTTGAAGTGACTCTCATTGGCTGCAAAAGTGTTGAGAGCGTGTCAACTGCTGAAGGCGTGAGAGATGCGCATGAGATGAGCGCTGATCTCGCCATTGGTTTCATGCATTTGTTTGACTTTCGCTCGCGTCTCAGTGAGGGCTCATATTTGATGCCTTTGTGGACGAATTGCAGTGATTTCTGTATAGAAAGCGATCGACAACTAATTAACAGCCTTTGCAGCGAAAAAACCAATCCAATAGGTATGTCATTGAGTGACACTTTATTAGCATTATTAATAGCATTGAATCGCTTTTCAGTGGAGTTGGCTTTTCCGGAAACGGAATTCGAGATCCGGTTTCCGGCCGTCGTTTGGGACCAAAACTGCTCAACAATAGCGCCCGAGCAGCGCAATCGACTCAACTCCCTTGACTCGGCCACTCAGACCGAACTGTTCCAGTTGTTGTCGGCGAACCCGTTGGAGCCCTTGTCTTGTGGCGATCGGGAACAGCTCTGGGATCGAAGACATTATCTGTACGACTGCGCAGAAGCTCTGCCCAAAGTGTTGTTGGCCGCGCATTCTTGGGACTGGACCTCTTTGGCCGCCATCTACTCGATGGTGGAACAGTGGACGCCATTGTCGGCCATCGATTCGATGCAGTTGCTGTTGGCCTCGTTTCCGGACATTCACGTGCGCCAAATGGCAGTCAAGTGGTTGAAGAAATTGTCTTCGGACGAGTTGTGCGACTTCTTGCCTCAATTGGTCCAGTCGTTGCGGTGAGTATTGCGTCATGGATTGCGTCATTGTTTTCACTGATTGGTTGTTTTGCAGTTTTGACGCTTACATCGATTGTCCCTTAATTTGGTTTCTATTGGAGAGCTCTTTAACTTCGGTTCGCGTTTGTCATCACTTGTATTGGACGCTTAAATGCAATATTAATGACGTATGCGATCACTATATATAATACGTATAGACTTTAATTTACTGCACTGTCTGTCTTTAGTCGCAGTTCGCCTTTCGCGCTCGCGTTTACCTCAACTCATTGTTGGCGATTTGTGGCGAACCAACCAATCAGATGTTCGATCGTCAGGAAAGGCTTTGTCGACACATCTCTATGATATGCGATCACGTGAAGGCCGCTAAAGAGCCCAAAAGGTGAGCCAAGACTTATTGTGGAGTCACGAGCTGACAATCGCTTCGTTGCAGACTCAGCACTCTATTGGTGGAATTGGAAGCCGTTCACGACTATCTGGTGCGCTCTCTCTCTCTCTCTCTCTCTCCCTTCTTTTAATTATCTCTTTAATTGATTTGTGTTTGTGTTCAACTGTCAGATGGAAAACTCAACGCCACTCCCATTATCGCCATCGATGCACGTGAGCGGTCTCGATGTGAAGCTGTGCTCTTACTTCCCGTCTAACTCTCTGCCACTCAAATTGGTGTTTCGCACTTCTGCGGCCACTTCTTCTTTGTCGAGTTTGGAGGCCATCTTTAAAGTAGGCGATGACTTAAGACAAGACATGCTTTCGATGCAAATGATCCAAATAATGGATAAAGTTTGGCTCAAAGCGGGTCTCGATCTCCGAATTGTCACCTTTGGCTGCATAGCAACCGATGTTCGCAAAGGAATGGTCGAAATGGTCGCCAATAGTGAGACTTTGCGTAAAATCCAAAGCATGTGAGTGAGCGTTGCGCGTGTCTAACAATTAATCAATCAATGAGTGAATGAATGAGTATTGTATTGTAGACACGGACTGACGGGTTCTTTCAAAGACCGACCAATAGCGGAATGGCTTCAAAAGCACAACACTTCCGAATTGGAGTACAGGCACGCGGTCAACAATTTCACCTATTCTTGCGCCGGATATTCAGTGGCCACTTATATACGTAATGCACGCACACCATTATCATTGTTATTGTAATTATAGACTTGTTTTGTTTTGTTTACTTTAGTGGGAATTTGCGATCGCCATAACGGTAACGCTCATTAATAGTGATCTCTTAACTCTCTTAACACGTGCTCTTCTTCTCTCAGACAACATAATGCTGACCACTTCTGGACATTTATTTCATATCGATTTCGGAAAGTTTTTAGGCGATTCACAGATGATGGCGGGTGAGAGAGCACGACAGAGCGCGAGAGAGCGCGAGAATTGCCATTTTATGAATGAATCTTCTTTTCAGGAATAAAGAGAGATCGCGTGGCATTTGTTTTGACGCAAGACATGGCTTATGTGATCAATGTATGTACCAATAGAGTTACACCAATCTATTAATGAATGTGTGTTTGTGTTTAGGGCGGCGATCGACCATCGAAGCAGTTCCAGTTCTTCATTGATCTTTGTTGTCAGGCGTTTAATCTGCTTCGAAAGAATGGCAATTTCCTGCTCTCACTCTTCTCGCTGATGACTTCT
Source organism: Nothrus palustris (assembly GCA_034697745.1). NCBI lineage: Eukaryota > Metazoa > Arthropoda > Arachnida > Sarcoptiformes > Nothridae > Nothrus > Nothrus palustris. The sequence goes on from JAQGAN010000062.1 coordinate 7,201, forward strand.
TCGCGCATTTGCGGTCTGAACGCGGACGCACTCAAATACATCCACAGGGCTCTAATGCCCGCGCAAGTGAGTCATTGTTGTCATTCGAGTGATAGCGCACTAAACATGTTTTTCTCTCTTCTCTTTCCGGAAGTCCGAATCGGAAGCCATGTCTCAGTTCACGAGAATGATAGAGGTATCGCACTCGCACTGCGGTTGTGCTGTTGACTCGCGCTCACTAACAATGCTTTTGATTGCTCTTTTCAGGAGTCTCTTCGCTCGCGATTCACTCAATTCAACTTTTTTATCCATAATTTGGCTCAATTGAGGTCTTAATCACGTGACTCTTTCTTACATCTTATTTACAATATTTTTACAACTATTGTGTTATTCAGATTCACGGGCGACCACAACGACCAACTTCTCTTGTCATTTGTTCCCAAGAAGTTCACCAAAGAATCTGACGGAGAAATTAGTCGTCTGGAAGTGATGGACACTTACAAGAAGTACGAATCCAATGAAAAGATCTACTATTATGTGATTCGAGTGGAAAGAAGTCTTGAATCGGATCCCACTTTTGTACACAGAACTTATCGCGAATTTCTTGAATTTCACGACAAAATCTCGTCTCTGTTCCCGTTAGCGAAGTTTCGGATTTTGCCGCGAACTTCCAATCTCGCCATTCGCTCCAACACTAAACTGTGAGTCCATTAATCGCATCCATTAATGATCCATTAAAGCTTCTTCAACTCTATTCTTCTTCTTCAATAGAGTGGCTCTTCAGCGGATGCAAGAGTTGAATAACTTCCTCAGCGGTAACTATCATTCAATGCCAGGTGTCTTCACGTGACTCACGTGTGTTTCGCTCTAATGTCAGGTCTGATGCAATTGGCGCACGAGATCTCCCACGGAGACATTGTTTACACGTTTTTCCATCCACTGTTGAGGGATCAGGAGGTCGAAGGATTGAATCCAAGAATTCTCCACATAATGGACATCAATTCAGGTGTGACCGCACGCATTGTAACAATACGACAATCTTTGTTTACTTTGTTTTTATTGTAGTCAACAATAATGATGCAGCGCGTAATCAAACACTGTTTGAGCGCAATCGACGCGAATCGCTTTACGGTAAGAATCGATTAATCGACAATCGATGCAATGCTAACACGCATATGTTTTCAGGTCCCGCAATCACGGGTCAAATCAAGTTGTCGTTGGTCTACAAGAACATGTCGTTGGTGGTGATGGTGATGCACGCCAAGAACCTGCAGGCGCGTTCCTCCACTCCCGATTCCTACGTGAAGACGTATCTGTTGCCCGACCCGCAAAAGGCGTCCAAACGAAAGACCCGCGTAGTCCCAAAGTCGTCCCATCCCACTTTCATGGAAATGATCGTCTATCACGGCATTCCGCTCGAGAAGCTCCGATCAAAGAGTCTTCAGGTGAGCTCCCCCGCTGCCCCACCATTACTAATGCCATTCCCCCCACAGGTGTCTGTTTGGGAACATTCTGGAGTGACAGAGAATCAATTCATGGGCGCAACCAATATCTCTTTGAGAGATTTCCCTTTAAATCAAACCGAAACATGTGATTGGTTTCCTTTGACGCCTTCTTAACAATCACTCACTTCACGTGCCTTTCATTCAAAGTCTATTATAAGAAATACTTTTATTATTTATGAAATATTTTATGAAAAAAATTGTAAAAAAATGATTTCTATTTTGTGTAAAAATTAATCAAAACTTCATTGATATGGACTCGAGCCCCATCACAAGCTCGAGCCAATAATAAACAATTAAATTTATTTTTCGTTTATTTTATTGAAAATTCGATAAAAAGATTGATTTATTATAGAATTAAAACAGAATTTAAGCTATTTTTCGAAACTTTTGTTTGAATTTGTTTTTAGAGAAAAATCAATAAAAATGTGAATAAAATTAATTTAATTAATCTTAACATTAAATCCAAATGAATCCAAAAAATGAGTCGAAAAATGGGCTCAAATTCTGATATAAAAACGATTTCTTTTTTTGTACAAAATTTGAGAACAATTAATGAGTGAAAAAAACATTCAATTATTAGAACGTGTTTTACAATTATTTTTATATAAAAAACAATAAAATGAACCGAAAAATCACCTAAAATTCAAAGCCAATAATGGAATGAAAAAAGTTTTCAAAAGTTTTCTTTCAATAAAAGCAAAAAATTTTCATAAATTGTAAAAAAGTTTTTTCTTTTTGTTTAAAAAATCTTATTTACAAAAATAATAATAAATAAATAGAAATGAGATTTTGTTTTAAAGTATTTTTCTTCTAATTTATGAGAATTTTTGTCCAAATATTGAAAGAAAAATGAGAAAAAGGAATGTTTTTTATAATTAATGGCAGTATTTGTTGGTTGTCTTCAAAACTGTTTTTCTTTTTGAACAACAATTGTATTAAAAAAATATATAAAACAATAAATAAAAGAGAAAATAAATAATAAAATGATTTCTTTTGACTATTTGTGAGAAAATGTCAATTAATTGGATTCAAAGCCGAAACCGAAAACCAAATCCTTATAAATAATACAAAAACTAATTCCAAATAATTAATTAATTGACAAATAAATGATTAATAAAATTATAGACAAATTTAAATAAACTATAAATAAACAGAATTTGTGGCAAATATTGTCTTCTTTTGACCGAAATCTCCATAAATAATGAGTCGTGATTTGTGACCAAAACGTTCAATAAAATGCCATTCAATTCAACAATAAATATATTATTATTATTATTATTATTATCGCAAATTCACCGCAAAATTGTTTCGCAAACATAAGTAAGTGTTGCCGCGCGTCCGCCGTCGCTAAGCGAGAGATTCTGCGCACAAATCATCGCATTTGGGAATATCGAAGATTTCCGCGAAAAGAGGCGGTAACTTAAGTCGCGTCCAATTGGCTCTAAACCACTGCAGATGAAGCGCGTGTTTCGCTCCCAAACTCCGCAATTCCGGTAATTTCATCATTAGTTGCGAGAAAGTGCTGTTAGAGGGCTCGACGAGTGCCACCGATAAAGGGGGTGAGTGAGCGCCTCCCGAGTGGTGGTTCCTCCCGATTTGGAGCTTCAGCGCTTCCGTGAGCTTTTGTTGCGAGTGATCGATGGCTTTGGAGTCATAAATGCTGTTCCGCTCTTTAAAAACAACAAACATGTGATTAACACGTGATTAACATTCAATTGCGTCACAACTGACCCGATTGGAGGAGAACGACGCCCGCGAACAGTCCTATTTCAGTGTCGTTGAGTTGGAGAGCGTTGAAGAGCGCCATAAAGTTGAAAATCTGAGCCACGAATTCGTGCTATCGATCATCGATAATAGCGATTAATAAACGATTAGTCAATCAATGAATGAGTGAATGCTTACGTCAAACATGAGTTCCATCTGTTGTCGCGTGACGTAAGAGCCGTCGGCGAATGTGAGAGTGTTGTCGCCATTGTTGACCATTCGCGAGATGTGAACGCACCAGATCTCGAAGAAGCCCAGTTTGATGAGAATGAGCTGATCGTCTTGTGAGAGGTCAATGAATCCGGGAACGCGTTTCGCGAACTCCACCACTCTTTGGATGGAAGGCGTGACCAATACAGCCAATTGTTGCCAGAGAAGGATCTTCTGCTGCTCCAAAGACTCAGAATTCGAGGAAATGGGCGAAGAGTGACACGAACTGCAAGTGGGGCAATCAGAGGCAATCAGAGTGAGGGAGTGTTGGGGGGGGGCACTTACCTGTCATCGCCTCCATTGCTGGCATTTGAATGAAAGTCTGAATGAATGTTCTGCAAGAGAGAGAAGGTATTAGTGATGTGACAAAAATGCTCTCTGATGTGACAACAAAGACTCTCACAAAGATGGCTGGTTTGCGGACGAGCGCGCGTGTCTTCTCCTCAGTGTAGGCACAGTTCGCGTGATGCGCTTGACTGATGGTCAGAATGATGTCATACATAGCGAGCTGTTTGTTCTCGAGCTCTCTAATGGTTTCGGTCTGTGAGCGCCCGCACAACAACTCCGCCCTCTGTTGATCGGCGCCAATAGCCGTCGGAGAGTTGGAGTCCGTCGATTGGCTGACGCGCGAGTCGAGGGAGTGGTCGACGGCCGCAGAGCCCCTGTCGCGCGAGCGTTTTGGGACACGACCGTATCTAACGGCTAAAGGAAATTAAAGTGTTGGACACGTGTTAGTCATTGTCATAGGAATGATAGTATTGTATTAATAGTTAACAAATGATTGGTTGAACTGATTTCAAGAGCTTTAATAATGAATTTTTGTTAACATTTATGATAATTACAGTCTCGCGACATTCCGACGGCCAAACATTTCTTGAAACGACAATATTGACAGCGGTTCCGATTTAAGCGAATTACAAGACATTTACCATCGCGGAGACACCGATACTCGATCTGCTTCTGAATACTTCTTCTGAAGAATCCCTGAAGAGTCAAACAATTAGACAATTAGAGACATGACATAAGACAAAGAGTGAATGAAAGCCACGCAAACAGTGATTGCACGCGATGCCCACCAGAGGGCAGAGGGACAGACACTATAACACTATTAGACTATTGGATAAGTGGTTGTTGTGAGCGTTCATATATGGAAATAGAGTCTAATTAGAGTAATTGTAAGCCTTTTAAGCCTTACCAGGGATTACGCAGTAGGGGATCTTTCATTTTTAAACTTTCTTTATTATTATATAATTATAAGTTGATTTGTAAAATTAAAAAGTGTGAATTGCCTTTGACCTTTTAGAAAAAGATTTATTTTAATTTCAATTTATAAACTGTAATATATATTGGTAACAATACATCAATACTATACTATACAATATATATGGAATAGTTTATAATTGTTTAACTTAACAAATCCTAACAAATTCTATACAAATCTATACTTTATAAAGTATATAAAGTATTTGGTTTCAAATTACAGTTCATTATTTAAAAAATAAATGCAATAAAACTAATTTGAAACGAAATACTTTATATACTTTATTAAGTATAGAACATTAGAATAATTTCAAACAAATAAAGAAAGTTTAAAAATGAAAGATCCTCTACTGCATAATCCCTGGTTAGAGTGTAAGAGTGTAACAATGTTGGCAAAAGTGTAAAAACTTATTAAATAAATCACTTAAACAAACATTCAATTGAAAGCGAAATTATTAGAAATGAGAATCAATGGGAAAGAAAGTATTGAATTTAAATAATAATCATAGAGAGACTAATTTCAATCATATGATTGAGTATTGATTAACAATGGGAAAAGCTTTTACACAGCAAAACAGCCACATAATAGATAGATTTACTTTCGTCCCTTTAAAAGCGCGCGGCATTACTATTTTACACATTGTTATAACTCGAAATGTATGAAAATGTTCGTAAATCATAAGTACTTATTGATTAATTGTAAAAAAGTTAACAATAATAGATTGGCAGCTCTTGATTGGTCATTAAAATTAAGTTTAAAGTTTTATAAGTATTGTTGAAAAGCGTTACGCGCGCACAATGATAGAGATTAATAAAAGCTTTTCAATGAATTGAAGAAAGCATTTGCAAAAATTGTGAACACTTTTCTTCAAAAATAATATTAACGTTGAACGAGATTTAAGATTGTTAGTGAGACAAACGCGTGTAAGTTGTCCTATACTATTGTTATCTCTTTAGATTTGAATTTTAGACATTTATTCGGAAGACTTTTATACTCTCGAGCCAAACCAACTTATAATTGAATTTTTACAATTTTTAAAGATAACCTAAAAAGTGTTCACTTCTAGATTTTCACTTAAGTCTAAAAAGTTTAACATTTTTGAACAATTACAACAATACTTAAAAAGTGCTTTTAATATCTCTCTTAAGACAAACAATTATTAGAAAAATGTTAATAAAATCAATATAATTGAACTTTTTTGAATTGTTTGATTGAAATTATGTCTATTATTGCAATAATGAACAGATTGTTGTCGCGCGTCTCTGAAACGGTTTGACCGCAATTTGAAAATTGGTTCAAATGTTGGCCTTTGGGCAATGAGAAGTGAAAGTGAGCCATAGATCATTTCTCATTTCTTATTTGACCTCAAATTCTGTTTTCATTACACTTTCGGAAGTGTGAGCTTAACTGCTAATGCTATAAGTGCTAATCAGTTGTGTTACTTACTTTGCATCCCTCACAACTGGTCACTCCGTAATGATATCCCGAAGCTTTATCGCCGCACACTTTACACGGAACAAACGATTTGGAAGGCGTGCAATTGCCAGATGTGTCCGCCGCTGTTGTCACGAAAGAAGCTCCGCCACTACTGTTGTTGTTGTTGTTGTCTATAAGAGAGAGCAATTGAATGAGAAAGCGCGAGAGTGCACTCATTGCATAATTGCGCGAGAGTGACACGGATTCGGAGAGTGAGTATTGAAAGTCGGACGCATTTCCGCATTAGAACCTTAAATGACCTCTAATTGCGAATTAAGTGAAAGTGGAACACAATCAACAGAATGAGAATAAGCATGTTGTTGCTGCTGCTGCTGTTGCTGCTGATGCAAGTGCAACTTGACTCTCATTGCTTTGATCTCTTTCTCCACTTTCATTCACGAGCGATAAGAAAGAGAGAGAGAGAGAGAAAGAGAGAAAAAGAGAGAAAGACAGAGAGAGAGAGAGAAACGCTTTGCAAACAGCGCTTCCGCATTCATTCCGCTTTGTTTCGCGCGAGACTTTCGCCAATGATTGTTGTGAATGCAATAAATGCAATGAATTCGCAATAGGAGTATCATAACATCGATAACATCGATATATCGATAGCAATGCAGAGATTGCAGCATTGGTGAAGTGACACTCACTGGCACTAATACTGTATCTCAACAATGAATTCGTAGTTCACGAGCACTTCTCTTTAATTGAGTGAAAAATGGCTCACATTTTAATGGCTTTAAAGACTTCCGCATTTGATCTCAAACTTATTTTTTTCTTTTTCTTTCTTTTGAGACAAAATTCAAAGAACAAAACGGGAGAACACTGTTAGAGGAGGCGTGTCTATTGGGGCCCTCAATATAGGGGGAGAGGGGTGGAGGGGAGAGAGAAGAGTCTTATATCGGCATTGAGTGAAGTGAAGTCAATGACCTTTGAGAGAGAATGAGAGAGAGAGATAGATAGAGAGAGAGAGAGAGAGAGAGAGAGATAGAGACAGTGTTGAGCGAAAATATTGTTTATTAGGAATGAGGAGAGACAGAGTGAGATAGCGAGAGAGAGAGTATTGTTGTTGACGTGAAAGTGATTTAACGGTAATGACAGTGAATATGAAGAGCAATGAATGTGAGCAATGCTAGTGAATGAGGAAATGAATGAGAGATGAACGCGAATGCAATGTATTGTGTGATATTGTGATGTATGTACAGCATTGCAATTGCTATAAATAGTCACAAACACTATAGACAAACAGGTTTTGCCTTCAAATAAAAAACATAACGAATTCTTTGCCAAAAAAGAGAAAGACAAATATCGAGAGTATTGGTCATAAAGAGAGAGAGAGAGAAAGAGAGAGAGAGAGGGGGGAGAGAGAGAGAGAGAAAGAGAGAGGGAGAGTATTGGTCAGTAGTAGTGATTGGTCACTTTGAGTGAAACCATTGAATCCCTCTTTATTGCACTATTCGCTCAAAAACGCGTTCACAACAACAACAACATAGCAAAAAAGAAATGCTTTCAATTGTTATGAAAAATAGTTAAATATTTTTTAGTATTAATTGAAATGAAGAGAAACAACACACACACCAATAATAATAATAATAATAATAATAATAATAGAGTTAGCCTTGAGTTGAGGTCAATGTTCGCTCACTTAAAGGTCATTCAACTGAATGTTTGGCAAAATGGAAAACATTGTTAAGAGCGAGAGAGAGAGAGAGAGAGAGAGAGAGAGAGAGAGAGAGAGACATGTTGTGGGACTCGAACTGCACAACAATTGTGTCGAAAATATATCAATTTAAACGAGTGCATGCATTAAAACAATTGTCATTAATTGGTATTAAAGGTGCTTTCAATCAATTGCTATCAATGGCTTCTTCTCTCGAAATATGAGTCAAAACAATGAGAGAGTGCGCGATAAGTCATTGTCCGCTCACTTAAACAGCGATTTCAAGGTCTTTGACCTCCACTCAGAACGCATTGCAAACACACAGAAAGCAATGAACGCAAGCATTGAATGAATTCTCTCTTTAAGTGATCGGACGTTGACTTCAAATAAGGAATGAATGGCAATACAGAAGTAGTAAGAGTAACAATATTGACAATCATAGCATTCATTGTTAGCGCGAACTTGACATCAATTCATACCAATTGTCACCGCTTTAGAGGAAGCATTTCTACCATTCTTCTTCTGTCCACAATTACTGTGACTTCGAATTGATGCGGCAGAAGAGTTACACGAAGAATCTGAAGAGTGAACACTACTTTCCGCGAATTCCCTTTTCGTCTCATAAATAGCCGGAACCGCCGTTTGTCTCACTGTTACCGCCGACGACATTGTCTGCGGACCATTACTCGTAACCAATGGCGGGGAAGTGGCCAACGCTGGCGGCGAATGACCATTAATTGAATGGACACGAGGCGTGATTAAGGCTTGAGATTCAGTGCCCGGATAGGGGGGCAAAGCGCCCGAATAGGCGTGGGAGGGCTCGAGAGCGGACTCAAACGCCTCCTTTAAGCACTTGTTTCCCGAACTGATGGACGAATCGTAGAAAGAGAGCGAGAAATCCGTTTCACCGAAGAGAACTGCCGAATCCGCCGAAGACTTGGAGACTGAAGAGGAATGGTGGTCACTGTTATTGGTGGAACTGGTGACCGGTGGTGGTGGTTGAGGCGGCGGCGGCAGAACCCCTCCTCCGCAGTCATCCAGTTTGAAGACTGCATCCATGTTCTTCTTCTTCGGGAAGTGTCTGCACTTTTTGGTGAGATTTAACAAAATGAAAAGCACTTTGTGATGACATGAATTGAAATTGCCTTTAAATGCACGTTAAAAGCACTTCACATTCACATTCACATTGACGTTAAGGCACGCACTGATCAACAATACACATAAGGCATAGCTGTGTTGCATTGCATTAAAGGCACATTGGATTGCATTACACACAACACAGTTATTCACTATCACTACTGGCACTACTTGTGTCTCTTGCACTGCACCGCACACTGACTGCTGTCGAGCACTTGTTTTCAAATCTCATTCAAATTCTCTTCAATAACTCCACTCACGTGACAAGTGTTGTTGCGTTGCATTGAAAGCCAGCCCTCTCTCGCGCGTCAAAAACGGGTCGAAAACGAGTTCAACCAATGCGAGCGCGAGCACTACTCGTTTTGAGTGGTTTTCCAACTTTTTTCAGACAATTCCGGAAGAGATTTAGTGCGAGAATGAGTGCGAAAATGAGTGCGAGAATGAGTGCGAGAATGAATGCGAGAATGAGTGCGCGAGCACTACTGTAACAACCAATTCAACAATGAATGCAATCGAAAGCGCGAGAAATACAACCAAAGCATTGAAAGCGCGAGAAATCGCTTTCTTTTCTTCTTTTCATTGAATGGGAATTGAGTTTAGAGGGGGAGAAGGGGTTTGGGGAGCAGTGGGGG
>JAQGAN010000063.1:0-16816 GCA_034697745.1 Nothrus palustris
TATTAATTTTACTTATTCTACTTTTTATTCACAAATCAAATATTTTATAGCGTAAATGAATGCAACATTAATTTAATGCTTTCAACACACAGTCAGTTGCGTGAATTACTTTGCCATTACTTCTAATTTAAATTTTGATTAAATTATATTTCATAAAGCTTTCATAGCGTTACAAACTTTAATATATATCAATTAATATTGTAATAATTCAACTGCAGATTCTGTAAATTATCCAAATGTCACATTATAAAAATGTCATCATTTTCTTCAGTCTCATCATTCAAATGCACATTTTTAGACCAAAAGTATAAATAAAGTATATATTTATATCCCATTAAACAAGAATATATATTGAGTATCTCTTGATTTAATATTGATTTGTTCGGGAAATATTAAATTAGACAAACTCTTACCGTATTTTTCTTCAAATATTTCAAAGAACAAAAATCTCTAAACTTTTTAAAATAAGTGGTTATGAAATACAGTGAAATAAGTAAAACTTAATAAAGAATATTATTTTGCAGACTATCTCCATAACTCAATTTATGCTGTAATTTGATAGATGTCTAAGACTCATGTCTTCCTCATACTCTGAAGGCTGATTTACACAAGAAATTTGCATTTCAAGTTTCTGCAATTTTTATTTGAAAAATCAAAATTTATTTGGCGTTGGCCTCTGTTAATTAATTTCGAATAAGATAGCTTATTCAATAACATATAATCTCCAATAAGATAGCTTTCATCAAATGACGCGCATGAAGTATCCTCGCCTCAAACATTTCGCGCTGTTCATTAAAGTTTGTTACAAAAACAATAATAATAAATTATATTTCAAAATATTTAATTGTATTAAAAATGCATTTTTCATATGGTCAAGAAGAACAATTAATTTTAATAAAAATATTTCTTCTTTATACATTATCCCCGCCTCAATTTTAATTTTCTAAAAAAAAGTTTTGATATCTATGGGGTTGTCTATTGGTCCTTATTGGTGATCATATCGCACAGTTTCAGAAATTAGTTTCATGACAATAAACGCAAAATTTGAAGTTTCGCTTAGTTTAGAAATCTATAGAAATTTTTATTTCTGAAATTCGAAATGAAAATTTCTTGTGTAAATCAGCCTTAAGAATGCAATGCAATTGTGTTTAATCGATTAGACTCTGTAGACAAAAATTATTGACACAAATTGCAAATAAATATTTAACAAAGTTTTAAAACTTCAATTGTTAAGAAGCAAAGATAAGAAGACAATTCTTAATTAGTTTTAAGAAAATTCTAAGAAAGTTCTAATCTACTTTATTTCAATATTTTTATATTATTTTTTATTTGATTTATGAATATAATTTTCCATTTACTTTAATTCAAAAACCATTAATTTAAGGATAAGTTTAATTGTATAATAATGTATGGTAACTATTATTTAATAACTGTCTATTAGATAATAGAAAAGAATTTGTTAAGAAAAGGCTAGAGTGACATCGTTTTTAATTAGAAAATAAATCTGTATATAAAGAATGGTTTGATAATAGTTTATATAATAAGATCGAGAATTGGAAAAAAATGTTAAGTTGAGTGAATTGGCAAGTGATGCAAAAATGCAATTATATGACAGTATTAAGCTGAGCATCTCTTCAATTTGAGCCACACCTCCATACGAATGCTCCACATAAACTGATATTGCAGTGTCTCGTCGTAGATGTGTTGAGGTAAATGAATGCATAGGCTCGAAAATTCCGAGCCTAGGCCTAGCGAGCCTAAGCTCAAAAATCTTGCAACTTAGTATGAGCAGTGATGTGCGTGGAGGGGGTTAACTTTCTGTTAACCCTCCTCCGTGCACATTACTGAGTATGAGCCTCTACCGGAAACCATGAGGCAGTATCCGAAATTACAAACCTTAGCCCATGATTAAACATATCAACTATTTTTCACATTTTCATTACACATAACTTTATAAAACAGAGAATGAATGGACAGTATGAACAATTTCTGTGATATTAATAGAAATAAACTAGCTACTATTGCTTTAATCAAATTTATATTATATCTTATAATGTGTCTTAGTTGAGCTATTTTTTAAACTTTTTAATTAGAATAGCAATCAATTGATAGTTTTGTTGTAAATGAAAGACTTATGATTTGTGATTCATTTGTTTAGCATTGAAGTTTTTTGTAGTCTATATGTACAGTCGAACCCGTTTATAACTCACAGGTCGGTGCAGCTGAAAGTGCGAGTTATAACCGAGATTCGTTATAAGTGTCGACTTTTTAAAGAAATCTTAGGAATCGATGCATACTATCCGAGTACGTTATAAGCGGGTTTGACTGTATGTAATACCGTATTTAAGTAAGTGCTGTGCAGTAGTTAAGTTTATTATATTGAATTATGAAAATATTGAAAATAAATTGAATACATAAGAATTTTTGTAAAATTTAACATTTAGGTTCTTCATGCCGAACATACCTATCCTTGAAATCCTTAGAGTCTAAGCCTTAGGCTCGTAAAGACTCCTTGAGCCGAGCTTGGATCGAGCTTGGATCGAGCTTGGGGCTTGGGCCAGTCAAGGCTCAGACTGAGCTAATGCTCTTCATTAGTTGAAACGATATGAATAATTGGTAATCAATTGCGCAAAAAATATTTGTGACTCAATTACAGTGAATCGGGATATAATCCTGAGATTAATTTTATAGCTTTTATTATGCATTTTAATCGAAATCAATTAATATGGTATAAGAATATTGTTTAATAATGAAAAATTATAATATCAGACTTTATGAGGAGAAACATAGAAAAGTCTGTTTTAGGTTAGTATAAAGATTTTCAAATATTGACTTATTGTTATCGCAGACATTACGACTTTAAAAGCTAATGGAGTTCAATAAAAGAACCTTAATAAAACACGTAACACTCTAGGGGTAGTGAGTGGCAAACATGAATGGACATTAGTGTGATGCTATTTTGGAGTCATCTATGGCTTGTACAGAATCATGCAATCGATTTAGAAATTTTTATTTACTCAATCAAATACCGGTATATCACATAAATACCATAGTAAGTTGTATGTTAGGTAAATAATGTTATGTTAGACACCTTATTTCAATATTAAATCGCACGGTAACATTTAACGTGGACGATGATGAAATGAAGCGATGCTTAATCCATTTTAGAATTGAACATTCATTTTTTCGTAAATATCAATAAATGGAGAATTAACTCAAAGTTTGATTTCTAAATTATAAAAAATAGTGAATATTTGATCATTTTTTTAAATATAGAAACAAGATGCTTTGAGATGCTTTGCTTAATATTGACACACTAAATGTTTATCTTTTCACCCTGATAAACAAAATACAAGAGTATAGTATTATTTTTAGTATGTACTGTACAGGTATATGATTAATGCTACCTAATCTCATGACTAGCTATACAAATCAAATTTAAATTGTTAAACTTTTTATTTATACAAAAAAATGTATTATTTTATTACTGGTAATTTATAATTTCTAATAAGCTGACAAACTTGTTGACAAACTGAAAAAAGTTATCAATGGTCTCATTAATTAATTTTGAAAAAATTGATGTCTATTTTGAGAATAAAGTTAAATTTAGTAAGTTTTTTACCGGAACTCAACATTAAACCTAATGGTTTCTAAGATCGAAATTAAAACCTGTAGAGCAAAAACTAGAAGAGATACCTGTATAAAAATTATGAGATTAAAGCTCCCAAAAATGTATTCGACATAATGTGTGTTTTTTCTTTACCCAAAACTCAAAGTTTAGGAACTAAAGGGTGTCGAAATCGAAAATCTCTAAAACTTAACCACTATATTAATAAATTACTAAATCTAAATAAATTTCCGTTTGTCAAAGCATTAATTTATAGCGAGAATAAGAATCAACTTTTTGTAATAAGAATGAAAGAATTATTCAATTCAATGATTAAATATGAAACAATATTTGAAAAGCTTTATTTTGATACCAAATTCAAAACAATTGGTAAAAGATTATTATATAAGCCAAATGTCCACGATTTTCGAGTTCAAGCTTATGCTCGGGTTTTTTTTATTGAGCCTCAGGTTCAGTCTCAGACTCGATGGTTTTTGAGTCCAGACTCATTAAATATAAACATAATCAAAATGTTTCAAAGTACACAATGTGTTAATATTTGAATTTTAAAATGGGTAGTGATATATAGCATCAGAAACTTTTTTATTTATACCATAGCAGGTATACCATATCATGCTAGTCATATAATTATAAACTTATATATTTCTTATAAACTAATTATATTTCAGAGCTACTGTGGTATCTTTATTTTGATATAAGCGTAACATATAATTAATAAAGCAAATATCCCTATTTTTTGTACGTCTTATAGTTTTGCTATACTTTTGCATTTCATATACAGTATACCCTTTGAAACACAATTTTTTAAGACGTTATTTATGATAACAATTGTGAATAAAAAATAATTCACTGAAGATATCATTGAAAAGAGTCAGTAATGACTAAAATAATAATTTTTAATAATTTGTGAACATATTTCACAACATAGTTTGCGATGCAATGTGTGATCATTTCATTATCTCTTCAATCATGTGATTATCTGTTGTGACAAATATTTATCTTTTTTAAAGTCAATTCACATCAACTTTAAAAGGGGTAAGAATTTGGCCAATATTTGAGACCAAAATAAACATTAATAGTTTTGAATTAAACCCAATGTTAAGATGTGTTTAACCTTAAATTCAATTCATTTAAAGTATATATAAATGTTATTAAAATTGTTATTAAAATAACTATTGAATGAATTAGTTATGAATATTAATATAAAATTTATTTTATATTTAAAAATTTTTATTTATTAGTTTATAATAGAATTAGAGTTTTATGTTTTATAATAATATATATTGAAAACTGATATTAATATTAATAGAAGTGATTCCGTGAGAGAACCTCTTTATGTGACAAAACTTATGAAAGACTTAATATTAATAATGATTTGATGGCTTATGGATTGCGTGCCATTAATTCGATTGCTTTCGCAAAACCTTTAGCGACAAAAAGTGTCATTCATTTGATTATATGATTATATAATTGATTGTTATGTACATTGTTTTGTACATTGTTTTGTATGCTTTCATTTATAGCTATTGATAACACAGTTAACTATTGATAATCCAATCTCTCAATGTTGAGACCAATCGATATTCAGTCATACAGTTATTTACATAGCATTCAAATGACTCTTCAACCAATTTATTTAATTAACTTATCATTTAATAGTTGATCACAAATATTAATATAAATTATTTATGCATTGATAGCATGAATGAGTCCAGGAATGAATCCAAGAATGAGGAGAACAAAAGCGATTCTCCGCCTCCTCTCTCGACGCTATCATTAAAAGGTACCAAAAAGTCATTAGGACTACAATTGACCCCAACTCTGACCACATCTCCTGCAACGCCTGCTCGAGAACAGGCTTCAGCCCCAACACTGGCGACGAGTCCTTCGGCCACTTGCAAGACAAGTCCACTCAAAAGCCCTCTCAAATCACCGCAATTGCCAGCAAAGTTGGCCACACTTTCAAAGCCGACATCACATTCGTTCTTCACGACTGCTTTCAGGAATCGTAATGCAAGACATAGTATTGATGTACGAACTCTTCCCTCATATTTAGCCAAAAAAAGGCAAAGCACTTTTGGACAGTTTCTCACAGGTATTTAATTGACTAATCATTTAACTTAATTTTCCTATTTTATAGACCATTAATACTTTCATATAATTGTTTGTATGACTTCCTCATTAAACTCCATCCTTATCTCTTTAATGGGTTTCTCTTTCTTATAACTTTCTTAATTGAATTTAAATGACTCGAAGTTAGTCTTATATTAAGTATACTGTACTCTTATATTAATACATCTGTATATACATTATCTCTAACTATTATAATAGAGACTCTTGGAATTTTCTTAGAATTTTAAACTACTCTGAAAACACTTAAATTGTGTTTCACTTATTGCCTCTCTTAATATCTCTAATAATTGACAAAAAAAAGTTTAGAAAAACGATATCTTAAATACAAATAACTATTTAAATGATTTTTTTAATATTTATTGATAAGTAGCAAAAATAATTTTAAAATTATTCAGAGAATGTATGACTGATGTTAAGAGTATGAGCACTGCGTCAATATTGTCAGTGTTTACCAGAAGTGTTAGTCCAGAAGGGACTCAACAAATTATCGATAGTTTAGTTATGGATCAAAAATGATTGTTTTTAGTACAGAATTGAGTTAGAAAGAGGGAGGGCTACCATTTTTATCTTGCAATGGGGACGACACCCATACGTATTCACCTCTTGGCAACACTCTATATATTTTAGTTTTTAAGAGAAAAATGAGTCGGAAAACAACTATAGATTCCCTTAAGTCGTAAGCAATGATACTTTGATGTTAGACCTGATATATATCTCTTGAGACTCATTTTCACTAAATAAAAGATTATATTGAAGTATACTATTCATTATGTGAAATTGTCGCTCACAATAGTCTACAGCATTACATACTCCCTCATAACTAAATCTTCAATTTTCTCTAAGCATTAAATTCTGTTTTAAGCGTATCATTGAATCGACTAATGATATACTCTAAAGCAGTGATGGAAATGCTTGGCGCTCGTGCTCGTGCTCACGCTCACGCTCGTGCTCGTGCTCGGGGAAATTTTCACTTTCAATGATTTTAAAAGAATATTCTTAATTATTTAATTTTAATTTTATATCTGTGGTAGCATTAAAAGTGTCGCATAACTCAATTTTTTATGAATTGCAATCTCAAAATGTATAAATTGATACACACTATAAATAATAAATGAAAGCACTATTGAACAAAATTGTTGGCTCAATCAACAAAACTTTTTTTTTTAAATCAAATTCTTTAAAACTTCCTTATATACTGACAAAGAAAGCTTAATAATAAAGATATAGCGATAATTCTCTTATTTTAAAAATGAAATAACTAATTAATATGTTAGATACTTTTGATAACTTATAACTATTAACATTCATTATAACGATTCAGTTTAAAAATCTATAAATAAGTTAATTCAAACTGTATAGGCGTTTGGCCTATAAATGTGAACCCAACTAAATGTGAACCCAACTAAAATATTTTTATATCCTCCACTCCAGTGTCATTAACTCTACCTCCACTTCAACTCCATAGAAATTTTTATTTTAAACTCAACCTCCACTCCATTCAACTTTATTAGCATATAATAAGTTACATTTGTTTATAAAATATTAAATTACAAAATAACAATACATTAAAATGTGATTCAATGTTTTTCATCCAATTGAATGCGTTTTGAGATCGTTTTGAGATTTATTTTAAAATCCCCCTTCACTCCACTCCTCTGTCGTCAACTTCAACTCCACTCTAACTCCATCAAAAAAAATTTTAAACCACCTCCACTCCACTGCCGTCAACTCCAACTCCATTAAATTTTTAACTCCACTCCATGGAGGTGGAGTTGAGATTTGGTTCTCTACAGAGCATCCTTTTTAATAAATGATCAGTTTTTGAAAAAATTTGAAATGTCATATCTCAGTCATAATATTTTTGAAAAGTTGTTATTGCATTTGGTTCTACTCTTCATAAGCATTACAGTGGGTCCGCCCTCAAAAAGGGGACGATTTTGAACTTAAATTGTGAATAAACGGCCTTATCAATTATGAATAAATATTTTAATTAGTGTATCAAATGAAAGCTTATTTATTCATCTTTAGTTTGATATATATATATTGATATTATATATATTGATAATTAAAATATGTCTTATTTGTTGTTATCACCATCATTAGTGAAGGACTATTTAAAAATATCTTCCAAATGTATTCCTAAATTCCAAATTTTTTATGGTTTAAAGAGGACATAATTTGCAATTTTTCTGTCAAAAAATTTTTAAAATTATCTTTAATGGTTTTTTGTAAACGATTTTTAAACTTTTAAACTTAAAAAAAATGACACCCCCTTCGTGGGGGTCAAAGGGAAAAATCGTATTTATTTGAAGACATAAATCTTTAGAGAAAGTTTGAAAACAATGGAAATTTTAGGCAAACCTCTCACACATAACCCGAATCGCTCTTATAAATGCAGTCCCGCCTCTGCTCCTAAAATGCGTTAATTAATTGAAAATGCGTAACGATTTTTGCTATGATAGAACATTGTAATCACAAGCTATAGCTTCCCAACACTAATGTTACCTAAATTAATTTTCCAAAGTAGGCAACACTCGATAAGTGGACGCCTCTTAATACTAAAAACTTATTTATTACTTATCGAACTTCTAAAGGCAAACTTCTAAAAAAATTAGATCACAATCCAAACCATATTTTAAATTTTTGAAAATAGCTTTTAAAAAGACGAGGTTCTGGGGCCGGAAGTGCCTTAAAGTCTAGATTGAGTATTGCATTAAACTGACAATTGAAAATGTTTATATTTCTAATCATTTATGATATAGTGATGCAAATAATTATTGTGAATCATTCATACATTGTAGTGAAGGCTAAATTAATTTGATGTTAACAAACGTAATGACGCAAAAATTTACATATAAATAGAACTAATATTTTTCACATTAATAGATTGTGTCTGAAATTTGAGTCTTTTACTCAGTTTTGAGATTTTTTAAATATTGTCATATTTGTCTTGATTTATGTCTTGAAAAGTAATGATATTTTGTTTTAGTTTAGATCTGCTTTTCAACAATAAGTAATGTTTCATCTATTGCTCATAAATATTGATATTATTTTTAAAAAATTTCAGTCGTGCCTCCATTTCTTTTAGACACAAAACTTAAGTCTTTGAAAGTCTTCGAACGTCTTGAAATGAAATACTCTGAATGTCTCTTTATTCCACAATTGCAATTATCTTTTTTCTACTTCTCTTTAGAACTTATGATAACAATTATTATTGACATCCGATTAAATAAAACCAGAAGTTTCATAATTTGCTTTTCAGTATTGAATTTCGTGGAAAAAAGAGTTAATATCCTAAATGAGCACATTTTTTATAATGAAAAATTTGCTTAAAGTGAGGGGACGTGCGATCGATTTGAATTCATTTCAAGCAAGAGAAGGTTTTGTTAAATACTGCCCTAACATAACTTTATTTAGTATTAGAAGTTGCAAAATTGATTTTCCAATTCTAATAGTCGTTCCCATAAAGTGAATTAAACAATTTCACGTTAACATTCATTCAACTACACAATGTGTATATTTGAGGCGAAATGAGGATTTTGAGGATTGATCAAAATATTTGTTGTCAAACCAAATTTAAATAGAATCCTTTTTCTATAACAGGGATGGGCAAGGGGTACAAAGGGTTTTTACCCTGCCTGAGCCATGTAAAAAACTACTTATCCCCACTCAGTATACCCCATAGGCCAAAAATGAGCGCTGACAGAAGGTTCATCGAAATGTTTAATTTAGAAATCCCTGATATCGTCGCCAAAAAAATCCTCATGAGATTTAGTGCCCATCCTTGCTCTTTACATAAATTAAAATTCATATCTTACGCGCTATATTTTTCAAATATATTAATATATTTAATCTTATTATTAATTAAACATAAATTATATCCAAAAGAAAACTGCATAAGCTTTCCGTAGAATGATTAACCTATTTTTCTAAGTTACGTTTTTTGCCCACATTTTATTAAAGCGTTTTATTATACAACAAATTTTGAGAGAACTTTTTCTCAAATTACAATTAATACTATAATATCTTATAATAATTATTATTATCAAATAATTATTTTATTTAAAATTCATTAATAATTTTTCAAAAAATTTTCAACCAATTTTAGTATTGAATCCTTCAGCTCCAGAAGCAAGCTCTTCATCAGAAGAACCAATATTTGAAGAACCAATAGCTCCCACTTTATCATTAGGTGAAAGAGTTGCGTGGGTTCAGACATCAGGCCCTGAGTTCGGAACTGCTCGATGGATAGGACGTATGCCTCAAATTACAAATGACTGGACAGTTGGAGTCGAGTTTGTGAGCATACATTTGAATTGTATCTATATTTGAATTAACTGATTAACAGTTTCTTAAAATAACAACAATAGGATAACTGTATTGGATCAGGCGATGGAACAGTTGAAGGTCGTCGATATTTTTTTGCCAAAGAAAATTTCGCAAAATTTCTTCCATTGTCTTCACTGACAAAAACTGATAATTATGTTGGAAGACCGCGATCTGGTCTGTGATCACAATTATTTCATTAATTTATCAATTTTTTGTTTCAATAAATAGCCATAAGTTTGAATTTGTTTATATAATAATTATAACAATTAATAATTATTGCTAAACTTAATTGCTTTTCATATAATAATTATAACAATTGATAATTATTGTTAAACTTAATTGCTTTTTACATTACTGACTATGAGAGACATTATTAAATTGCAATTAATCTGCGATTTTTACTGAATTATAAATATTATTAATAATTATTATTAATTTTAGGAACAATGCTTTCTCGAATGTCTGTCCAACTAAAACCTGGACAACTTATAAGTATACAACGGTCGCCGAGTGTTAATGTGCAACATTGTTCACTCAATGCTCCGCATCACGTATGTAATCAACTGTTTTCTCAATTCTATTGCTTTATAAATTGAATATTTTATTTAAATTTATTTAAATTGAACGCTTATTTAAAATTAATTTGAATTGTTGTTCATTTTTAGTTGAATGCAATGCAATGCATGTCAAGCTCTCCATGTGTTGAGGCATGAATTAACCATTCCTTTCATGAATGAATTTTGCACGACTTTTGAATGTCATTCATTCAAGAATGCAATCATTGATAAATGTTTGTATAGATGCAAATGTTTAGTTAAGGATTACTTTATAGGTGGGCCATGACGTGCACGAAACCAATACGAAGCACTGTCAGGTATGTGACATAATTAAAGCAAATGTTTAACTGAATTCGTAAACATTGTGACATTTGCATCTCAGTGCCACTCTTGCAACCATCCCTGCGCTCACATTTGTAAGACCAGAAAACCTAAGGGTAGAAAACAAGAAATGGCGCACATGTGTCACTTCAGTAGTAAACCTCATAACAAGATGTGCTGCGGAGGTGAAGATCTTCCGTGCGCTACAAAGCCGTTGATTCCGGGCACGAGTTGGTTGCATACCACTGACATGGCTTCGTTCCGAACGGTTCCGACCGAACCCATTCCACGTCGAAAGTCAGTCACTATTCATGACGATCGAAATGCAATATCAGCCCCGACTAGTATTGAGCGAAAACCACCGCCGTCTCCATTGGCATCAACTCATAAAGACGTTCGAGGAAGCAATTTATCGATTTCTAGCTTACCTTCAAGTGGTTCTCGTGGAGGATATATTAAACGCGGAGTTCTGACCGACGAATCAGATGTCGATTCAGATACGGAAAGAAGTGCGTCACCCAATGTCAGTACTAGAAGTGGTGGATTGCGGTCTTTGGTTTCGTGTTTTATTAACAATTCTTCATCGCTTCGATCAAAGAAAAAAATCAAAGAACGCCGAAAACGTAAGTTAAGGAAACAGAAAAGGCGCACCATTCCATCGAACGCGAGCTCTTATGAAAGACGCCATCGAAGAGGTCTTAGTTCTGATACAAGCTATGAATACGACACAACACATAACCGAACGTCAAGTATAGCCTCTTGTGACTCGTCCTCCAAAACTCGCACAAACCCGAGTCCTGTTCAACACAAATCGACTTCAATTTCTCCCCCTTTGACTCATTCACCGATTATATTAAGAAAGACTGACTTTTTACCGATGGAGAAGCAGAATGTCATACCAGAAGAGGTTCAACAGAGCATAGATGACGACCGCATATCAGAAGGAAATGAAGGTCAGGACGGATGCACGAGTAGTAGTAAAAGTAGTGGTCATTTAATTACAACTAAAGCTGATATTGAATCGACTGTCAATCATAGATCTCTCTCCTCT
Source organism: Nothrus palustris (assembly GCA_034697745.1). Classification (NCBI taxonomy): domain Eukaryota; kingdom Metazoa; phylum Arthropoda; class Arachnida; order Sarcoptiformes; family Nothridae; genus Nothrus; species Nothrus palustris. Next base: position 12,020 of record JAQGAN010000063.1, read on the forward strand.
CCATCACATTCAACAATCAGCGATTGCGTGTCTCCCAGAAGAAGAAAGAAAGGCCCCGCACCAGCCCCGCCACCAACGACCAGCACCAGTCCTACATCCCTAAACCTGTCCCTGTCGTCCTCATCCCTCCCCCAAAGTCCTACTAACACAAGTACTCCGACCTCAGCTGCCAAAAGAAGGGCTTCCTATAAGAAGAATCCGGCGCCAACACCTCCTAATCTGACTCGTTCTATGTCTGAACAAAAACAACTCAATCTAAAGAATTTAATAAACGCTGTGCCGTCGTTTAGAAGTGAAGTTGACTTACAGGGAGTTTCCAGAAAATCTTCTCAATTTGAGAATAGTTTAGAAAATGCTGAAACCTCTTTGCAGTCGAAACTTAAAAATGATAGCAATAATGACTATAAGAACTGTTGTACAGAAGTGCCTAACAATGATAATAAGTATAATTATAATTATGAAACAGTTTTGAAAAGTGACGCATCGACTCAAATATCATTTGAAAGTGACTCTTATGAAGAAATTTGCCAATTCTCTGATGTCAACTGTTATGCCAATAATAGAATTAATGAAAAGCCAAATTTGCCTAAAAAAACATTTAATGCCATTTCGCTATTCGGTTGTGAAGTTAACAATAAAACTAATTATAAAGCAAATGGAGACAAACATTCAATGTCTATCAGTAGAAGTTATTCAATGCCTTTAAATGTTAAACGAAATCATATGAAGTCTGCAAATGAATGTGATTTAATTTCTAGTGATTTAAACGCTCTCTTGAGTCCTAAACATAAATACGAAAAAGTCAAAGCAGAACGTCTTATCAAAGGGATGTCAGACTGTTCTGTGACCAGTGCTTCGACAGTTATTGAGTTCATCAATGCTTTAACTGATTTGGAAAATGAGATCAATTTAACTGATGCCGAACATGAGAAACAGTCATCGCTTAAATCAAGTGATTCTAAAGTTAATATGTCTTCAGAAACGAATAGCGATGAAAATATAACCGTTAGATCAATGCCAACCAAATGGCGCTATTCTTCGAGTTCTATCGATAGCTTAAGCAGTAAAAGTTCCAAAACTAGTGAATCCATTGTTTTGCCAAATAATAGGAAAGATAATACAGAAAAACATGTTTCTCAAAGGTTTCATAATCATTATTGGTCTGAAAAGACAGGTCCTTATGGCTTGCATAGCAGTGCATCAGAACAATCACTATCATCTTTATCGTCTTCATCTACACTATCAGTCGCTTCAACCATACGCTCTTCGAGTTCAACGCCTACTCCTTTGAACCAAAATATTTATAAATCGCATAAAGACAAGTCTGAGCTAAAAGCTGGCAAACCTCCCAAACACCCAATTCCAAGACCTCGTTCTAAAAATAGAAATATAAATACAGGAAAAGCACAAAAATCTAGTGAAACGCGTGTTATTGAATGCTCAAGAAATTCAATTAATGCCAACAACATTATGTATCAACAGCCAGGTATTCAATCAAATTCAGTATAATTTAGAAATATGATTCTTCTATGATTCCTATTCACGAGTAAATGTTTCTTTTTTCAATTAAATAATCAAAAGGCCATTCCTCTGCATTGAATCAGTCAAATAGTGATACTTTATGGCCAGAACAGCCTCGTGTCACACGACTTATGGAACAATTAGAAGTGGCCATAGCTCACGGCCAACATAGAAGGGCTGCTGTACTCGCCAGAGAGTTGGCCATTAGGAAAGTGACCTGTACTTTGAGTAGGCCTGCGTTGCCCAACAGCAACATAACTACATCGCCTATTATGTAAAATTTTGCATTCATTTTGTTATGTGAACTCTTATGAATTGTGTGTTTGCCTTTATTTAGAGCTTATTTATATATAGAGGATAGAGTTACCCACAGAGGACCCATTCCTTTACAAGTCTATCCATCGATGTCTGTAAATATGCTTAAATTAAAGGTAAGTGAATTAAATTTATTATTTAACATGATTTGTATTCATATTTAGTGCTTAAATATTCGATTATTTTGAGGTTGAGAAAGAATTTAATATTCCATCTGAAGTTCAGAAATGGATTCTAGGGAAGACATTAGCGACCAATTCAAACGCTTCATTAGCCACTTATGGCATTACATGCTCGGGATGTCCCATATTTTTATATTTATTGAACGAAGACTCTAATGATTTTATTGATATTGAAATTTTCAATAATGAAATTACACAACCAGTAGAGGAAACGTTGGAAAATATTGGTTTAGAGTTCAATTTGGATCATAAAAGTCAACCTTTAGAGCAACTGAAACAAGAAATTAATAGTGATATCGAAACTCATAATTTATATTCGAATGATATTCAAATTCCAGTAAAAGTTATCGAAGAAAAGAAACCGCAAACTTATCTCGAATTAGTAGAATTGGATGACGTGAATTGTGTTACAAATACTCAAGTATTTGAATGTCCCGTCTCTTTTCAAGACATTGATATTGGAGACGGAATTGTTCTCAGAGACTGTTTACACACTTTTTGCAAGTATGTCATCAATTATAGCTATTTCTTAAGATGAAAATTAAAAATATTTAAAAAATATTCAGATTCTGTTTGTTGAGTGCCATTGAATATAACGAAGAAGTGGAAGTGAAGTGCCCTTTCAGGTAAGGTTTAGAGAATATATAATATACAACAATCGCAACGATTATTAATTATTTGGTTGAAACATAAGGAATGACGACTATTCGTGCGATAGTCGAATGCAAGAAAGAGAAGTGAAAGCAGTTGTTCCCATTGGATCCAAACTATACGAACGATACTTAGAAAAGAGTGTTTCTACGGCTGAGAGCAAAATAGCGAAAAGCTTTCACTGCAAAACAGCCGACTGTCGCGGTTGGTGTGAATTCGACGATAACGTGAATATATTCGAGTGTCCCGTTTGTGGTCATGAAAATTGTCTCAATTGTCAGGCAATACATGAAGGCCTCAATTGTAAGCAATATCAGGACGAACTTGACTTTCAAGCGGCACAAAGTGGAGACGCGAAAAAGACGAAGGAATTTCTCGATGTATGTCATTATCAATTCATCATTTTATTAATGAGTTTCGCTGTTTATGTAATCTATTGGCTATTTATGTGACAGAATATGCTTCAAAATGGAGAAGCATTACGTTGTCCTCAATGCCAAATCGTTTTAATGAAAAAATGGGGCTGTGATTGGGTTAAGTGTTCGATGTGTGAGACAGAAATTTGCTGGTAATACACATTACAGAGTCTAATATTACAACATTTACTGTATTTTATGTTAGAGTCAACTATTAAAACAATTCATTTATTTATCCTAAAGGGTTACTAAAGGAATGCGTTGGGGACCAAAGGCATGTTTATATAAAATTGCTATTCAATTATTTCGTTTAATATAATTTCAATATTTATTATTAATTGAATTGAATTGACATTGTTTAGGGTCGCGGCGATACTTCCGGTGGATGTAAATGCATGCTTAATGGGCAGAGATGTCATCCTAAGTGCAAATATTGCCATTAGTCCATTGCCTGTAATTCATTTATTATTTAGTCCGTTATTAATGAATTGAAGTTTGGATTTTCTTATAAATATATTCAATAGATTTTAAACACAAAATATTGTTTTAGATTTATTTATTTTGAATGTGAATGAAATTAAGATTCGAAGTTAGTAACACTTTAAGTAGTTTAAGGTTAATGTTATGATTAGAAGATATGATATCTTATAATTAATTACTTTCTCCAAAATAGTGCTACACTTGAAAGCGCTTATTTGATTCGCATGTAATCCAAATGTTTATCATTTAGAATATATAGAAAATATCACATTTGAATAGAAGTAAGTTTAGCTCTTAGTAACAAAGTTATGCTTTAATCACATCATAGCTCCGAATGAACCCTTTTTTTTAACGGTTAAGGACAAGGCTATTGATAAGGCCAATAAAACATGATATGATTAGAGCTATTTTTTCATTTCCTGAAACAAACTTTTACTTTCGAAACATGTTTGAAATTACAAAAATGATAGCATATGTCCTTCAAATCTTTACTTCTATTCATAGGCAGAACTGAGGTAGAAATGAACCCAAATTTTCGATTATTCTCCTCATCAACTTTAGAACCAAATCAAATACCCATATCTTGGGGTAAATCAAATTGTCTTCTCTTTAAGAACAATAAACACTTAAAATTTAAATAATTATTCATTAAAAAATACTAGTTTTTATTTCAAAGCATTTCAATCGCTTCTTTTGAATATCATTTTTTCTGTTATGAGTTTATAATTCTATGAAAAATGAAATGTTTTTATACACTTCTTATAAGAACAGAAAAATGTATTAATAATTATAAGTAAAGGTATTGTTTTTATTATAGTATACCTAAAATTGATAAGTGATTGAAAACATTCATTGAATAACATAATAGTATAGAAACTTAAATTATTGCAATTTAGGAAATAAAGATTTAATTTGAATTATTGTAATGTTATTTTAATTGTGATGAATCTCTTAATATTAGTTGCATTAAAAGTTTAGTTTAGTTCTATCGTTGTGTATGTTTGAAACTAATAGATAAAAGCAAATGATAGCATATTTTAAATGAATGTTTACAAAATTTTCTTTTACTCTAAAGTAAGAAAATTAGACTCAATTACAGTAATACCTCGAAAGAGTGAATCGCTGGGAACCTACTCTAGTGTGAGCTATAACGAGGTGCAACTATAAAGAGGTAAATATGTATTAGCTTTTTATGATTTGGATCGAAATCTTTATTAACACTAACGAGGATT
>JAQGAN010000064.1:0-16808 GCA_034697745.1 Nothrus palustris
CCACCCTATGCCAGATAGATTACCAAAAATTCATCCCGGAATAGTAGCGCGAAGACATAAAATTTAAATTACAATATTGCTATAGCCTGATCTAGCCGTATATATTTTTAACATATACTTGTGTAAACTATCTTATGCAACATCTGTATTGTTGTAATGTATGCTTATGTTATACTTTCAAGAGTTGTAACGCCTTTTACTATGTTATGGGATGTTTATAGAAGAGTCCCCTCGGAGGAGCGGGACTTTTGGGAGAAGACTAGGTATATAAAGTCGTGTAACTCCAGTAATAGGGATATACTATTTTTTCTTTTTGTCTTGTGTTCAATAAAATAAGATGTGTAGCAGCTAAACTTGTCTTATTAAGCGCGTGAACGCACAGCTCATAGCAAATATGGTGGCTCTTCAGGGGAACTGTATTGCGATTCACTTCGAAGCCATGGAAACTAAGCTGGTCAGTAAGAGTTGGTTCCCAAAGCCCACGGAGTTCTAACTCGCGACAGCCAAGGATCGAGAATTGACTTTCGAAGCGTCGCAATCGGTCAGACCGTTTGAGTCTTCGGCTTGGCTACGTTGGACAGGCAATAGGTCACGTTGGTGTTGGGCCTTAGGGCGAGACCTGACAACGGTGGACGTATCTGACCTGCATCTAGCCTTTGGTCAGCCATAAGGTAAGCTAGTCCTGTGACTGTACAGCCGATAGCCGCTATAGCTTGCGTAAGCGCGTCTTAGACTTTATTTAATTGCTAATTTAATTCTTGTGTATAAGTAAGACGGTTATAAGTAAGATATATAAATCGAAAATGGCTACTAGTGGTGTTTCTTCTACTAGTGGTGCGCCAACGCCTATTACATTAGCAGATGTAACACGCGTTGTGAATGATGCTGTAACCGGCGGCTTAAGTTCAGTCGCCGGGCTTAAGTTAGATAAATATGATGGGGAGATAAGTTGGAAAGCCATCGATTGGCTTGAAGAGTTTGAGGATATAACAACGGCTAAGGGTTGGTCAGAACAGAATAAATTCTTAAGATTTAAAAATTGGTTATACGGTGATGCCAGAGATTGGTATAAATTACATGTAGATAAAGCTGCGACTCCACCCGCAGATTGGACTGCTTTAAAAACACTCTTCACTAATTATCATTTACCCAAAGATAAGCAGTCTTATGCTAGAAAGAGATTATTAAATTATGAACAGAAACAAGGACAAGATGTCCTTAAGTATATTACTAAAAAAGAGTTACTATGTATTGAATTTAACCCTAATATGCCTGACAATGAAAAGATGCAGTACATCATTGAAGGAATGTTACCTCAGATAAGGTCTACTATAATACATAAAGAGAACCCAAACATTGCTCGGTTAAGAGAAAACGCTGAAAAAATAGAGCGAGGAATTAAAATCCCAGGTTCCCAAGACATTGGCGTCAATGTTGAGGTTAAAGAAAGATTAGCCAACACAGAGAAAACTGTTAACGAACTCTCTGATGATCTACGTAAATTGTTAGCAAAGTTTGATGAGACAAATAACTCTATTCAAGAGATAAGACAGGAAAATATAAGACAAGGCCGAAGAGATTACAATGGCTATAGTGATAGGGGTAGATCATATGATCGTTCAAGGGAAAGATCAAGAGATCGTTATGCGAATAACCTAAGAGATAATTCGAGAGATAGAAATTATAATAACGAACTAAGAACAAAAGATTATAATAACAGACGCTATGATTCAGGTAATAGAAACAAAAGTGGTTATAAAGATAGATTTGATAGTAGAGACCGATATTATTATAACCGAAGCTATGATACCCGTAATCGTAGTAACTCTAGAGAACGTAATAACCATCAATATGATCGTAAATTTTCGAAGTCTCCTGAAAGAGAAACAATTGTTGATTTTAACATACCCCGTAAATTTAGTGATTCAAGAGACCCTAACGGTGCGCCTAAATGTTTTGAATGTAACAAGACTGGACATCACGTGAGAAATTGCCCTAAATTAAAAAGAAACCCCAGTCCTAATTCTAAGCAAAGAGCTAATTTAGTAACTCATGATGAAAATTCTCCTACTTCCGACAGTGATGACGACAACCTTATATATCAAAAGGTGTGCATTGAGTGTAAAGAGGTAAATGCTTTAATTGATTCGGGTAGCGAAATAAGTTTAATTGAATTAAAACTCGCAAATAGTTTAGGTTTGAAAATCACTGAGTATAAAGGAAAATCAATTAAAGCTGTTAATAATGCTCCTGTTCAAATAGAAGGCGGAACAGAAGCTAATATCTCAATAAAAGGTAAGTCAGGAGAAGTTAAGTTTACAGTATATTTGGGTGTGATTAAGGAATTCGCATTTAATCTACTATTAGGCAATGACTTCAATAAGTTGGCTGGTATTATAATTGACTGTAAGAATAAAGTTATAAAATTCACACCTAATACAGTAACTAAAAGCATGATAAACGATAACAAAAATAATCTATCGTTTATATCACCAAATTTAACTTATAAAAACAAAAGCTCTTTCCTCTTGCACTCTAAGCAAACAATCACTCTCGGGCCGCGAGAGACATGTTTCCTAAAGGTGGTCCCAAATCAAAGAAAGAAGGGTAATAAGGGGTTATGTTGCATTGTTCGAACAAATCCTAACATTTTCAATAAAAATAAATTATATCTTAAAGAGAGACAAGTTGATTTACCACACGGATTTGGCTACATACCCGTGGTAAACTGTAAAACAGAAGAGGTAAAAATTTCTAAAAATGCAATTGTTGGTGAATATGAAGAGTTAGCATGCATACCTACCAGCAGGAATACACACTACAAATATATTGTGACTATTGATCATAATTACGATCAAAGGTATAAAAATTATGTTGACCTAACCGATAATTCAGAGACAATTTTTGAGCAAATAACCGATAAGATGAGATCTGAAAAAATAGACATGACCTCTAAAAACTGGATTGACTTTCTTTGCCAATACTGTAATGAAATTGACCATCTTAAAGATAGTTGCGATTTTAAAAATCTTTGGTCTAATTCACCAGTGTTTAGAGCTAGAACTGACTCAATATTGGAAAGGATTAATGTACTGATGAGAGAATATTTGAGAAATTCAGAAAGAAAGAAGGATGTTCGTATCAATTTGATACAGAATATAACTAGCTCAACACCTGAAGTTAAGGCTAATCAAAACGATTATGAGATTAGAGACACATTAAAATTAAATCGTGAACTTGTGAACATTAATATAGATCTAACTCAGGGTGAAAGGGAACAAGTGAGATCACTTTTAAACAAATTCGACGATATCTTTGCATATGATCCCAGACATATCGGTGAGTTTAATGGCATAGAACACACTATAGACACAACGGATAGTAAACCGATAAGGCAAAACCCTTACCGCTATAGTGCTTCACAAAGGGCTGAAGTCAACAGGCAGGTTGACGAGTGGTTAAGTATGGGGATAATAGAGTCTTGTAGGTCAGCCTGGGGATCCCCGGTGGTTCTTGTGGACAAAAAGTCACTTGACAAAAACGGAAGACCTGAACAGAGACTATGTGTAGATATGAGAAAGGTTAACAATATCACTAAAAATGATGTCTACCCACTACCGGCAGTTAGAGACGCCTTAGACGCATTTGCAGAAGCTAAATATTTCTCAACACTTGACATGAATAGTGGGTATCTACAAATAAGAGTTGCAAAACGAGATCAGGAAAAGACATCGTTCATTACACAAGATGGCTTGTATTGTTTTAAAAAGATGCCTTTTGGCCTAAAGTGTGCGCCTGCAACCTTCCAAAGAGCAATGGATTACATTTTATCAGGTCTTAAGTGGAATATTTGTATTGTGTACCTAGACGATTGTGTAGTTTATAGTAAAACATTTGAAGGGCACTTAAAAAACTTAGAAAAGGTTTTAACTCGTATTAAAGAGTCAGGGATGACATTAAAACCTCAAAAATGTAACTTTCTTCAAACCTCAATTAAATTTCTAGGTCATGTCATAAGTGCAGAGGGTGTTAGCACAGACCCGAGTAAAGTAAAGGCAATCTCTGAATTTCCAACATCTAAATCAATAACTGATGTAAGATCTTTTATAGGTTTAGCAGGATTTTTTCGAGCTTATGTTAAGAACTTTTCTAAGATTGCTGAACCTCTTACAAGGCTTAACAGAAAAAATGTAGGTTTTATGTGGACAGAAGAGCAGGAAATAGCTTTTAAAGCAATTAAAGACCATATGTGTGAAGCGCCTATATTAGTACATTTTAATAACACACTACCCATAGAAGTACGATGTGATGGCTGTGTGAAAGGCATTGGTTCTATTTTATTGCACAAAATAGATAACAAATATAGGGTTATAAGGTACGACAGTAGATTATTAACAGATGCAGAAAAAAATTATATAATTAGCGAAATTGAATGTCTTGCTATAGTAAGGGCAACTACGAAATGTCAACAATACTTATTAGGAGTATTTTTCACTATCGTAACAGACCATATGAGTCTTAAATGGTTAGCAACCAAACAGGAGTTGTCCCCCCGACTCATACGTTGGGCTTTACATCTCCAGAAATTTGATTATGAAGTTATTTATAAGAGTGGAAAACATCACAAAGATGTTGATGCTTTGAGTCGTTATCCTGTAGATCCTCCGGATATAATTGTTGATAACTTAGATATACATTGTTTACAGATAAGAGCGGAAACAGCAAATGCAAGGGAATTGAGCAATTTTGATATAGGGAAACTGCAACGTCAAGACAAACATTTCAAACCTATTTACAAAATGTTACTCAAACCAAACAACTGTAAAGAGCCTAAAATACTAGATAAATATACAATTGAAGATCAGATTCTGTATAAAAGAGTCCAAAACCAAAAGGAATATAAACTTGTTGTGTGTGTGCCAACCAGACTTGTTCTATATATCCTTTATTCTTATCATGATGATTTATTCGGAGGCGCCCACTTGGGTATATCAAAAACCCTAGATAAAATAGCACAAAGGTATTACTGGCCACATATGAAATCTGACATTATATATTATGTGAAAAGCTGCAAAGACTGTCAGACACGTAAACATCCTTTACTGCCAAAGGCAGGACTGATGGTACCAATAAAGGTGAACGCTCCCTTTGAGATAGTTGGATTGGATTTCTTAGGACCACTAGTGAAATCCAATATGGGTAATAAATATATAATAGCAGCAACAGACTACTTCACACGTTGGTGTGAGTGCAAGGCAATTCCGGTAGCTACAAAAGAGGAAGCTGCAGATTTCTTTATTAATCAAATAGTTGTAAAGCATGGGGCGCCTAAAACTCTTTTAACTGACCGTGGAGCTCAGTTTCGCTCAGAATTCAGCCAATTATTATATGAGCGTATTGGAACTAATCACGTGACCACAACTAGTTACCACCCCCAATGTAATGGAATGATTGAAAAATTTAATCATACTATAGCCAAAATGTGTTCCATGTATACTCGAAAATCACAAAGGGATTGGTGCGCTGGTCTTCAAGCTGTAGTGTTTGCCTATAATACTTCAATACACCCCAGTACTAAATTCAGTCCTTTCTTTTTGCTATATGGTCGTACGCCTGTGTTACCTTCTGATCGAGTTATGAGTGTTCCCATCTTAAGCTCACAGAATAACAAACAATATTTGGAAAACCTCAACCATAATTTGGTAGAATCAAGGAAAATCGCAAAGCTTAATATGCAAAAGGCTTCTGAAAAGAGCAAATTTTATTTTGATAAAAAACATCGCGAAGCTAATTACAACATCGGTGACATTGTATGGGTTTACTATCCAACCAGATACGTGGGTAAGTCAGAAAAACTTTTACATAATTTTCATGGGCCTTTTGAAATTATAAATAAAGGCGCAAATGGTGTAACATATGAGGTTAAGGGCTTGATAAGAGGCAAAAAGATTGTAATGGATAAGGTGCATGTAAGTCGTTTGAAACCTTTTATCGATAGAGAGAGCCTTATAGGGAAACTAGAAACAATTGCAGAAGAAGAAAGTGGGTCAAGTAGTGAAATCACTGTAATAAACAACGTAAGTGATAGTGAGATAGAAAGCTCTGTCCTTACAGAAGAAAGCGAAACAGAGGCCTATGATGTCGAAGCAGCATTAGAGAACTTGAAATTATATAATAAGACTAAAACTAGATCAGGCGAATTCAAAGGAAAGGAGACTGATAGTAAGAGCCCGGATAAATCTAATGAACCTAAAGTAAGCACAAATGAACTATCAGAATTAAGCCAATCAAAACCCTTGGAACCCACAGTTAGGCGATCTCAAAGAATAAAAATACCACGAAAAATATTTGACTTATTAACATTTGCTTTAGTTTGCCTATCATTCAATGCGGCCTTAACTGAAGCAGCCTTAGAAAAAATGAGCCCTATTGTTTGGAGAAAAGCCAATACCCCAGTAATAACAGGAATAAATAGAATAATCATAAATGCTAAATATGAATCTCCGTGCATGGTATTCGGTGATGAATATTTTAGAACCTTTAGGCCGGAAGAGCTAGAAAAGTGGTGTGAGCAACAATTTCAGAGTGATTTTATAGAACCCTTACTTAAGTTTTGTAGCCATCCAATTGAAACCCACCAAACCAGTATAAGTGTAAAGGAAAAACGGGCTGTTATGCTAGCTATAGGTTTGGTTGCTGTAATCGCCGTGTTAGTAACAACAACGGTTGGAATATCTACCACTTCTTTAGTTCAATCGTCTAAACAAAAAGTGACTTTAAAGGATGTGAAAGAAAAACACGATGAAATGCTTAAAAATATGCAACAAATGGAGGACAACCAAAAGAAAGTCAAAAAGATACTTGAGTTACTTCAACTCGAAGTTGAAGGACTTAATACTCAAGTAAAGGGTATTTCTGACTCGTTACGTGTATTACAAAATAAATTGCCCCAAACTATGATTTATGTTTCAAATATAGCTGCAAGGTTGCTATTAGTTAAAGATAGGCTCATTGACATTGGCAGGAAGTGGATTAATAATGTTGTTGATGACAAATTGCTCGATATTTTCAATTTTACTTTGCCATGTGATAGAGAATGTCCTCTAAGCCTTGCTGAACCAAAAGAGTGTTTACTTGATACTGAAAGAAAAATAATATCATTGACCTTTGATGTGAAGAGCATTAAACCAAATATATCGATATTAAATGCAGATCCATTTATTCTTTACAAAAGAGAAAATAACGGTTCCACAATATGTCCAATAACATATACAGGCCCTCAAAACGTGATCTACGATAAACATTCAGACTGTGTTGTCCCAATGCCATCAATTCCCAACTATTCCCAAAATATGGCTGTAATGCCTAATTTAGAAAAATGTGACAACCCGTTGCCTGATAATGTTACTGAAAAATATTGGAAGGCAGGTGAATGTGAAGATAAACATACTTTAGTCGTTGAAGATATAGCTCAAATAAAACATATGGGAGAACATAATTATGTTTATTGCGAAAGTTTGTACATACAGGTATATGACAGAAATATTAAATGTCCCCAATTTGCATTCGCTTTACCAAGTACTGTATCCTTTAAAATTGGAAATTTACAATACAGAGCTAAGGCATTACAATATAGTGGAAAATTAAGTTTTATATCCTCGCTTTCACAACGCATAAACTTTCATTTAATGCCACAAATGCATTCATTTGATTTTGAAAAGCTGTCCAGAGAAGTTAAAGAGGGGATAAATAGCATGAATACAGACTTCAAAAATCTCGAACCATATAGAGAAAAATATATCAGTATTTCAGATATAGTATTGTTTCTACTTTTTATGCTTACATTAATGGCACTCATTTATTTTATAAGAAAGTCACGCCGATCGGCAAATGTTATTATAAATGATAAAGAAAATATTCCCTTAAGAGAAATAGAAGAAAGGCAAGAAAGCAGTTCAACAGTCGCAAACAAGACATAAAGCGCACATGTCTACTCAGGGATTACTAATTACAGCCTTGTTTATGATAGTTAACCCCGTTAATTGCTCTAATAAATCAAACAACCTTATATACTTGAACTTGAATTACCAGAACCCCTGCTCGAATCTTAATGAAACAAACATTTCTAAAATAGAGATAAAATGGTGCGAACAGAAGTTTCAGGAGTCGTTTATAGTACCATTAGAGAAGTTCTGTTTACCATCCGCAGATGCTTTATCTCTAAATACAGTTCTGTTTAAAAACAAAAATAGACATATGGATAAAAGGAACTTAGATTCTCGTCTTAAAAGTTTATTTACAAAGCCAGAACTCATTTACTTAAATTCAGATGAAAATCTCTCAACACAAGTTAGCTTAAGAGTGTCATCACTTGCTGCCCAATTTATACTTATGAAAACCCTAATAACTTCAATTGGTCTTAAATGGTCGAAAGGAATTGTAGACAATCAAATTAAAGATTCGCCTTATCTTTCATTAGATTTAAATACAATCACATTAGATAAATATGAACCAGTAAACTGTATTCACGATTTCAAATGCAAACTCATTAGTTTAGAATTAATTAATAAAGAAATCGTCGTATATAACTTTAAATTAATCTTAATTATTTCAGCGATTTCTTTTACAATTCTAATTCTTTTAAACATTACATTTCTCTATAACATTTGTAAAAATAGGCATTATAAAAGACTATTGAGGGTTAGAGAAGCCTTCAATAAATACAATAATATGCCTCTAAATAATGACCTTCCGCCTCCTAGTTAAATAAAGAGTTAGACATTATATAAACAATTGTAAATAAGCCCTCATATCAAAACGTTAATAAAAATATTATAAATCAAAACCCCCTAAAAAGAATAAAAATTTAAAAAATTTTTAAAAAAATACAAAAAAAATATTAAATAAATTTACTTTTTAAATAATAAAAAACCTCAAAATAATTGAAGTATTTAATCCCATATTATTATTATATTACATGATAAAATATAATCTAATAACCTAAATAGTTGAAAATAACCAAAATTAAATTACTACTAAAGCTAACCAATGTTAACTTTTAACATGAAAAACAAATAAGTAATCTATTACCAAATACAATTAAATTTTTTTGTTAATACTCAAATGAAACCTTTAATATAAGGTCGGCCTGAGATTCGGTATCAATAAATTGATATCAGAAAACATCAAACTCAAACGAGTGTATGTCTCCTTTGCCTTGAGTTGGAGGTAGACAATTGTTATACCTCACAGTTACATATCACTCGGAAAGGAGTTGGGGTCTCAGAAGCCTACGAGTTTAACACTAAAATAAAATCAAATTTCTCTAATTAAATACAAAATTGTGTTCGTCGGAAAAAAAATTGATAACTAAATTAAGTTTATTTAACTATATTAAATCGTAATCTGAATTAAAACCATATCGAAACCTCAATCGCAGTTCGAGATATTCGACTTTAAAGTTTCAAACTTTATAAACCATATCTATACTATAGATAATAGCCGAGATCAAAAATCATAGATTCAATACAAAATTAAAAATTTGTACAACTAAATTAAGTTTATTTAACTATAATAAATCACATTTAATTAAGACTATATCAAAACCTCAATCGTATTTCGAGTTATTAGAGGTAAAAGCTTCAGATCTTATACAATACCCACAATTTAAATGTAAATACGCGAAATCATGAAATATCCGAGAACTAAATTAGCGGAATTTAAGTAAACTAAATCAATTTTATTAAAGTTAAACAAAGCATATTAATGATATTAAATGATTAGTTTTATTCAAATCAAATTTCATCAAACAAATCTAGGAAATTGAAATTTAATTAAGTAATAATAACCTTAATTGTTACTAAAATAGAAAAATAGTTAATAATTGAAAGGTTATAAATATAATTGGCCTAAAACGGGTTCTTGACCTCACGTTTGCCTTTGACATTATAATAGACCCATTCGTGACTATTTTCAAAGGGCTCTTTGTCCAAAATGAATGAAATTACTGATAGAGTTCGCTCAAAGCAGTCATCAGTATTAATTTGCGAGCCATAGGATAAATGTAAAATATCTTTACGCCCCATTAACTTCCTGGCATTAATAACAATAGGTGGTGGGTTTCTACGGGCCCCCTGGTGATTCTGTGACAATGGATCCAAATAATAGACTAACAAACAAATAGAACAATTATAAGACTAAATTCTAAGACTCGAATTAACTCACATTTGCGAAAAGGCTTGCCATCTAAAGTGCAATTTTTAGCCACTGACAGTGTTGCGTGCATATAATTGCTATCTTCTGAGTGCCTAAGACCCTTTGTGTTGACTACTAAAAACAAAACGATGGTGTAGAGCCCATTCAATTGCTTGGATGTTATATCCGAAATGGCTCTGGCGTTGGAGAGAAAAGTATATCTATGATGTAGATAGAGTTGACAAAATCGTTTTAAGCCTTCATCGGTGGCCTGACTGTTGCCTACAATTTGATGATAAAGGCAAGTGTCTGACGGAATGGTAAGTCTCCAATTTTCTATAATGGTACTCCAAAAATTCAATTCATTATTATGTACAGCGTCGCATTAAGTCTGAAAAATAAATAAATAAAGATAAGTAATAATATAAAATTTCATTTTAAGCACAATTAAATACCCATAAAATCCGCAAGACTTCTTAAAGTGCTTTTGAAGTATCATTTTGCGGATAAATCCCTTTAAGGTAAGGAGGTTGGAACCAACAAATCCTGAAGCTTCATCGATGAGCTCCTCTTCCGAATCAATAGTATTGATGGTAGATCGGGCAGCAGTCGATTTTAGAAATGGGGTGGGGGGGGCACCACGTATCCCATAAACCCTTTTATTTAGACGCTTTGAATTTAAATAACCTTCAAAGAGCTTGGTATCGCCGATACGAGACTTGGTCTCGAGAGTGTTGTACTCGTCTTCCCAACCAAGCCAACGGACGAGATAGCGTACCACCCACTTCCCTACTTTAGGTTTCTTAAGGTCCGGAATATAGACGTGTGTGTGCCAAATGATTGAATCTATATAATATTCATTGTTGGTACCCACAACTGGTCCAGGATGATCAAAGCTTTGACGTCTTCGTAATGGAAAAGATGGCGGATCCTCACATAAAATGTTTTCTTCAAGAGTGTTCCAAACAATTATAGGAGTGACAGACGAGTCGGAAATAGAGATTCCAGGTACTGGATCATGCGAGGCCTGATGCGAAGCAGGCAACGAACCAGGATTGGACGATTCGTCATCGGAAGAACGTAATGGGTTATCGAGATTTGGCGAAGCGTTTCTTCTAACAGTCAACGCGTCAGGGCTGGACGATTCGTCATTGGAAGAATATAAGGGATCTTCAAGATCTGGCGAAGGATTTCTTTGAGCGCGCGATGTGTGTAAGCTTATAAGTGGTCTCCGAGATTAACTTCACCTGGATTAGATGGCGAATCAAGTGGCGCATTCAAAATCGCACAAACCTCAGCCTCCTGGTCTACATTATTGATTCTTCGAAGTTGCAGAGAAGTGAGAAAGTCTAAAAAATAAATAAATAAATTATTAAATAATTAAAGTAAGTCAACTTTAATTGCTAGATAATATCTAAATAAAATTTCTAAAAAAATACACCAAAAACAAAAAAGCTATTATACTTAATAAATACCAAAGTATATTAAAATGTATATTAATCAAAATATAAATTAATGTAAAACTCTTTGGATAGAAGTAGAAGTCAGTGGAGGGGAAAATTAAAATGAAAATTAAAATAATTAAAATAATAAAGCCCAAAACCAATGGTACTAAAACTCCAATAAAATATAAATAAAACTGAACAAAACCTATACCTAATAAAATCTAAATTCAGTAAAAACTAAAATAATTAAATAAGAAAACCCAAAACCAATTGTACTAAGACTTCAATAAATACAAATTATAATTAAAAACTGAACAAAATCTATATCTAATAAAATCTAAAATCAGTCAAATTAAAAAAATTAAATAATAAAACCCAAAACCAATTAAATTAAAACTTCAATAAAATATGAAATATAAGTAAAATTGAACAAAACCTAAATCTAATAAAATCTAAAATCAGTAAAACTAAAATAACTAAATAATAAAACCCAAAACTAATTGTACTAAAACTTCAATAAATATAAAATAAATAAGTAGATAAGAACTGACTTTGATTTCCCTCCAAAGTATTTGGTACAAATTTAAGTGATATTTAAGTATGTGTGTCTAGTAAATATTGGCATCGCGCAATACGTCTAAAGCTTCATTTACTTGATCTTCTAACTCAGCAGGATTTTTAATCATTACTAATATTTGCGCAATGCTTCTTCCAGATTCCTTTTCGGCAAACATGCCAGTAATCTTCCCAATTAGAAATATTAATTTTTCTTTTGTGACTGGTTTTCCTTTTGATATTAATTTTGGCAGCAACTCTGCAATTTTATGATACAAGTCATTACAATATTGGTTTCTGAGCTCTTCCGTTACTTGATTTTTCAACTCGGCAGGGTTTTCAATCATCATTAATATTTCTGCAACACTTTTTCCGGTTTCTTTTTTGGAAAACATGTTGGTAAACTTTCTTATTAGCATTGTTAATTCGTTTTTTGTGATTAATAATTTTTCTTCCGATATTATCTCTGTAATTTTATGATACAAGTCATCACAATATTGACCTCTAAACTCTTCTTTAGTTATATCGAGAATTATTCTTAACACTCTTTCGTTGAAAGCCTTCTCATGTTTATACTTGTACTTTAACGAAACAACCATTACCATATCATTTGACATACGTATATTTAACTCTACTTGTTTATTCTCACAAACAAGAACCTGACCAATTTGTCTTTCTAAACTACGTCTAGTTTTCTCACTTATCTTGTTGACAGAATCATCCGCCAGAACACTGATTATTTCGTCGTCTAACGAGTCAAACACTGTAACGTTAACATGATTTACTTGTTTTACAAAATCCTTTTCTAAATTCTGCAAAAGCACTGCAGACATTTTTCTGTTCAATTTTGTAGTAAATTCAAGAGCGATTTCATTTCCAAAGTGTTCTTTATATTCGCCGTACAATTTTTTATCTATCTCAGTGTCAAGGATCTTACTAAATTGTTTTATAAACATAATCAAATATTCAATATCAGAATCATATTCAACCCATGCTAAAACATGTCGCGAATCTATAATTTCTTTATCAAGATTTTGAACAATCATTTTTGTCACATCTTCACCAAGTATTTTTTGAAGCTCATCGACAAATCTATCTCTGCGATCTTCAAGTATATTTATGTCAAGTTTTTTCTCGTCTACAATACATTTAATTTCATTCTCACTTAATTTTGAATAGTCAACCTTTTTAATTTCGGGAAAACTTGCTACGGCAGCTACAAATTTAGGAAGGCCAGCTATTTTAAGCCTTGTACTAGAAACAAA
This sequence comes from Nothrus palustris, assembly GCA_034697745.1. Classification (NCBI taxonomy): domain Eukaryota; kingdom Metazoa; phylum Arthropoda; class Arachnida; order Sarcoptiformes; family Nothridae; genus Nothrus; species Nothrus palustris. Next base: position 13,460 of record JAQGAN010000064.1, read on the forward strand.
CTCAGCTTTCTTTGTATTATTTATGTTCTTGATTAGAACATTATTCAATTCAATACAGTAACACCTTAGCATTTCATCAAAGACATCCTGCGATACACTACTATCAACATTAGACAATGCATTATTCAAGTATTGACTATCTTCCTTTGTAGTATACACTGTTACTTCATTTTCATATGCATTTTTGGGATACATGTTACCGAAATAAAGTTTTACGTGTTTTATCGTACGAACAAATACATCCCTTAATTTTTCAATTGTTTCTTTCAGGAGTGATAATTGATCTGTTGCGACTATCCAGGAATCGCGTTTAATCAATTCTATATCATTAAGCTCCCTAATTGGTAAAGTAAATCTACTTTTATCAAAATCTTCCCTCCTTAAGTAGAACGGAACATCATTCACTTCCTCAAGAAATCTTTTTTGTATAGCGTTAGGTATCTGAGGATTTATAGTAGTTATAAGGGTGAGCAATTGTTTTTTTTTGTTCTTCAGTAACAACAACATCTTTTGCATCGGTAATTTCAATGCCATACTTCTTAAGTATATCTTTAGGAGCATCCCATCTAGGTTGTTTAAATGAACCGTCTTTGTTGTTGGGTATGTATTTTTTTATTGGCTTTTTATTAAACTGTGCATATAGTAATATGGCACAATATACATGACAATATTCTTGTGATGCGCGTTCAGTTCTTAAACGCCAATAAAGCTTTGGTAGTTTATTTTCGTTCTCCTTTAATTTTTCTTCTACTTCTATCCTATCTTCGGTCCACGACAATTCACCCTTATCAAGTCTTTCTCTTTCAAAACGAATATGATTTAGCGCCTTCCTATATGAATTTGTACAAATTCTGTTTGATTTGAATAACTGTTTAATTACTTCGTCCTGAGTTAGAGGTTTACGAACTGACTTCTCTTGATTTTCACCTTTTGTATTCGGTGAAAAACTAACGCTCTTTTTTTCGGCGTCGTATTTTCATCTTTTTTAAGTGTATGCTTTCCTTTGCATTTCGGTGTAAAAAACTGCTTAATTGTGCATTCACCTTGCATGTTATTCATTATAATGTAATGCAATCGCTTAAACTGGTCAGAACATACAAACCAATACTGAAATTTTTTTGGTCTTTCATTATCTTTTACATGTTCCAATAAACCGCATATTAAGTCTCCGTCATAAACTATTTCTTTTTTATATCATTTCCCTCCTTATCTTTTACAATTTCGGTGTACTCTCTTTTTGCTCGCGGTGGTACTTTTCTAATAACATTTGTCGGGATACTTGGATCAAACCAAAATGAAGGCTCGTTCGATAAAAAATCGAGTTCACAATACGTTGTACTGTCGAACGATATTTTAAAATTTTCATTTTTCGTGTCGCCTCTATGTTTTTTATCACACACTTTACCGCTAAACTTTTTATATCTAAACTCGACTAACCTTTCTTTTTGATCGTTACTAAGATTATTATATCCTTCTGGTGTAATTACATCATCATTGTAAATGATTGACTCTAAATCTTCAGACTTGGTATAAACCGCATACCTTCTTCTAAAGAAGAGATCTTTCCAAAGAGATTGCAAATGTATAGTTAATTTATTCATTGTGAATTATTATTATTTAAACTATATTAATTGAAAAAATCAATTTTCGTATTTTTTTCTAAGTACTATTTGTTGTAAATCAAATAATCTTTCACAAATGTTTTTTTTATTTTTTTGTTGAGTAAAAAACGTATTCAAATCTTTTTTCAAATTGTCAACACTTTTAGGCTGCGTCAAATTAAAGACATCCAGATATTTGTTGTTTTTTTCTAAAAATAGCATATGCTCCGAAGATAATTTATCTATCAAAATGACAGAGTAATTAACTAGATCAGAAATATTAGAGCCTTGGTGACAAATGTTACCTTTTGTTAGCTTGCCATCAGTTCTTGTTGTTATTATTTTTATATAATCTTTCTCTTTTTGTAATAGAAATGAAATTTCTATAGGTTTACTAACCTCACGCTGTTTTATATCTGTAACTTTTTTATAAATTTCTTCATTATTTTCATCCGTATACCAAATCCAATCGTTTTCCTCGTACACTTTGATAGAAAAATAAAAAAATTTTTGCGCCGATGGTTGCGCTTTCATATAATACGAAAGCAGTATTATATGAAATTCTTTCGAATCTATTGATGCAAAATTTTTTTGTTCCTCATTCAAAACTATCGTGGTAATATCTTTGTTTCCAAGCTTATCTACAGGATATATATACTCAAACAATAGAACGCGACAAAAAATAGACATTTTATGGTAGTTGTCAACTGTTGGCTCTTCCAAAAACATTTTCACGTTTTGCTCGTCATATTCAATAAACCAGGACTCGTCAACATTTGTTAAGTCGTACGATGTTGTAAATTTTACATCTCGTACTATTTGTGTGATAGCTGGTACATTGTGTACAATAAAAGGTGTGTTGCTCAAAAATAATAAATTGTCTATACAACATAGAATTTTTTTAAAATTATATTTATCTCTGAACACAGTTTGTTTTTTTATAATGTTGTACAAATCGTAAATAATTTCAACACTATGCAAATTCGATAAGTCGTGTACTATTTGCTCTATTGGCATACAAAAATATCCCTCCCTAAATAGCATAGTTAGATAGGAAAACACTTTGTTTGAATTTTTGTATAGTTGTAAGTAGTTTGATATCTCTACATCTTCAAATGTTATTCTTTCGCCAAAATTTTTTTCGCATTTTAAAAAATTACACTCCTTTTTAAAATCTGCAAATGGAATGCTGTATGAGTTAATATTCTTGTCTATAGCATTATTATCTAGCAAGTACAATATTTGACAGTTTTTCTTATCTTTTTCCTCTATCCTTTTTAAACGTCTCACAAAAAACTTATTATTAACGAAATGCCTATAAATTCTTACATAATTATTGGGCGGCTTGAAATAACTTTTGCCGCGTAATATTCTTGCAATAGCTTGATCCATAATGGGAGAATTCCATGCAAGAACAGCATGTACTTGTTTACCATTGATAAGATTGTAATCAAACGCCATCTTTTCTGAACTTATTATAAGTCTGAGTAGACTCCCATCTTTATTTTTTTCATCACTAAAAACATTAACAATTTTATTTATACCCATTGGTGTGATCACACCAAAATTAGCCGATACCATTGTGAAACGTTTATACTTGTAGTTGTCGATCATTTGCGGCGGGAAATCGAAATTATAATTTTCATCGACATATTTAAATCGGTATATGACCAAAATCCCGAATGCCAAAATCCCGAATGACCAAAATCCCGAATAACCAAAATCCCGAATCGACCAAAATCCCGAAT
>JAQGAN010000065.1:0-16796 GCA_034697745.1 Nothrus palustris
ATTGTATTTGATAGTTTGCAGATATAGTATGAAAATTTAAAATTACTATTAAAATCTTAAGGGCAACAATGATTTCTCATGGAATTTATACTGTTTATAAACCTTAGTTGAATTACAATTTTTTTTGTATAATAAAAAACAAGGCCGGATACACATTAATGATTAGTTTATTTTGAGAGAAATGCTTTTTTATAGGAGTTTTAATTTTCAAGTGTAGGAACTTTTTTAAAAAAGTTTTGAAGGCTATTATAAATACTTAGCTATAGTTATAGGAGTAGAGTTGAAGGAACTCAATATATCCAATCGTTCAAATTTATTATATTTTGCTAACTTTTCATAACTAATATTTTCATAACTTTCTAAACAATTATCTTTAATTTTTGCTTTTCATATCATTAATAACTAATTTCGTTAATTTTCAGTTGATTTCATGCAAATGTAATGAACTCAAACTTTCTAATGTTCTAATGCTCTTAAATTTAATTTTAAATAACAATAAATAGATATATAATTTGATCACTTAATGTTGTTAACGATGCAACTAATTATCCAAAGCATTCCTTAATTATCAATTAATTGAAATTATTAATAAAAAACAGTAATGTAAAGCGCAATTCGATGATAAAACATATGAAAAACTTATATTACAAATGCTTTCAATATTCACATTGAAGGGAATTAATGGAAAATTAATTATTATGGCTTTCCTAATACAATAGTAATAATAATAATAATAATTATAATATACTGTACAAGATCTGTGAGCGGTTTACCAGATTTGGTTTCACTTATAAATGCAGACAAAATTGTTTCTCAAAATACAAGTCAACAATTTTAATAATGCATAAAATAATAAAAAAAATGAAATGTAAGAAATTGTATTACTAAAAATAGTGTGCAAAATAGAGCTATGTCGAAAATATCCTAAACACTCATTATTAGTGGTTTACACATCTTTGTTTCTTTCAAATTGAATTTATTTCACATTATTTTGTAACACTTTGTGTAATAGTTAGGAACTATAATATAATATAAGACAAAAATAATACGAGTCTTCTATTACAACAACTTAAATAGTCTTTTCTTATCAAATAAAATAAATCATAAAATTCGCGATAATATCAATGTGTTTTCTTGTAATAAAAAACGCGGAGAAAAAATCTCAATGGTTTCTAATAACTCGATTATCATTTTTGAATAATAAGAATTCCGCTCACATTTCAAATAATCACAATAATTGCAGAAATCAAAGTTTGTTCCTACCTGTGGAGGCCGTGCTATACATCGATGGATGCAGGAAAGCGGCCGCCGCACCCGCAGCCGCGTAGTAACCCTGTAGGCCGGGATACATATAAGGAAAGAGGCCAGAGTTGTCGTTGCCGGTCACGGATTCTGAACCATTACCAGCACCGCTACCACTGTTTGAATTGTTGTCTTTATTATTGACAGAAGAGACGGCATTAGAGGCTGCGGTCGTGATTTTGTCGGGCGAGGATTTGGGTGTCAATGAAATCTGTTCGTTGCAGTTCTTAGGATTTCCGCCATTGACAGAGACATCGGATAGCGATAATCCGGTGGGTAATGCGCCTGCGAGTCCCATCAGTTGCAACTGTTGCATCAGATTAGTAGCAGATTTGGAGCGATTATCGACCGCATCTGATGTGCTGTTACAGGCGATTGTGCTGTTAGTGCTGTTCATGTTATTATGACCTGTTGTTGGTATCACTGGAAGCACAATACCTGACGCAATTGGAAAGTCTGCACTGTTGTCATCCTGACCTTCAATCAGTTTCTTAACGCTATCGATATGTAGTTTGAGATTTTCGATATGCTTTTTGGAGAACAAGTGGTCCTGCATTGAAGTCGAAGAAAACTTTAGGTTATATTTAATATTACAGATCTTGCACTCTTCAATGGGTTTAACACTAGTTTCCAATTCTTGACCAAATGTCTTCGCAAAGGCTAGTTTTGCCTTTTTTTCTTTCGCGCGAGCGTTTTGAAACCAAACCTGAACTACACGTTTTGGAAGACCGACTTCACGTCCCAGACATTCGCATTCAGCCATTGATGGAGTCTTATAGTCAGCAAAAATAGATTTCATAACTTTTAGCATAACTGTTGTCATTTGGGTTCGAAAGCGTTTGTTTGAATTCGAAGGAGTATTTGATGCAGAATTCGAGTTTCGATTCAAATTCATGGCAGAGGCCGTTGAAGATGTTGTCGAACCCGGTGCTGGTGAGTTCGGGTTCGATTCGAAATAATAATCAAACTCGAGCTCATCGTCTGAGTCGGACTCATCGCCTTCGGAACGCGTGTCATCAAAGCCTTCGTCATCATTAGTTGAAAATCTCAGCGGTTGTGATAAATCAACTGGTTTTGAAAGATCAAGTGGTGCATCACCTGTTAGACCACTGGCTTCGAAAGCGGCTTTCATTTTGAGACTAAGATCTGCGGGAAGACCACTACCACTTCCGTCTTTTCCGGGAAGATTAAGTTCGTCCAAATACTTCTTCAGTGAGTCCTCATAGTATCGCTTCATAGTTGTGTGCAGTGCTTCCGCTGAAAGACCGGCTGTACTCACATTCCGAGTGAACTCATCGTTGGCAGCGGGAGGTGAAGACGCATCAGTCGTGTCTGAAGGGTCGCCATCAGGAAGAGCATCGATATTGATATCACCCTTTGTGTATTGGTCTGCATGTCGTGTCGCTAAATGTGATTCTAGTGCTGAACGCGCTTTGAAAAGTGCGCGACAAAACGGACACCTCTTATGAATGACCTGCTGGTGAGCTCGAAATTGTCCTTTTCTTTCTCTGGCTCTCGTATTCTGAAACCAGACCTGAACGACACGCTTTTTGAGTCCCACTTCTTTGGCAATACTCTCTAACATTTTTCTACTGGGATTTGATTCGATCTGATATTTTTGGTATAAATAATCTAATTGTTCCGGCAATATAGTAGTGCGTAGTCTCTTGTCTCGCGGTTGTTCACTTGCATTTCCCGCACCACTCAGTGAGTCGTAATCGTGTGAATCTTCATCTTCCGGTAGTTTCCGTTTGATAGCCTGTTGTTGCTGTTGTTGTTGTTGTTGCTGCTGCTGTTGTTGAAGAGTTGCTGTTAAAGGAGTCATAGAGTTTGGCGACTGAGAAGTGTTTGTTTGCGGACTCTGTTGTGCCTCATATTGCAAAATACCAAAAGGTGAAGACGGAGGATATGAAGGAAATAGGTTTGGATTCATGAGATGCACTAATTGATGTTCACGCCATAAGTCGTAACGATTAAACACTAAACTACACTTATCACAGCGATAGACGCCTTGCTGTGACTGTTGCTGAGATTGTGACTGCTGTTGAGATTGTGATTGTTGTTGTGGTGTCTGTGGTTGTGGTTGCTGTTGAAGCAGTTTGTCGGGTGTGGCAGAAGTGCGACCGCTATCTATTGGTGTCGGTGTAGTCGAAGGCGCTTCACGACTGACCCCCGGAGAAGTCGACTGAGCCCTTGACTCGGCTGCCATTCTTAGCTGTGACGCTAATGGGTTCTCATCTTTAAAACACGCACTTTTCTGATGTTTAATGAGTTCATAATATCGTTGGAAGACTTGCATGCATTTCTTGCACTGATAGTTCAGACCTGGAGTTCGCTGAAAACGGCCGGAGCCGTCATCTTCTTGTGGAACTGGCGGTTGATTTTCATAGACTTTACGAGCTTTTTGACGCGCATTTTGAAACCAAACAACAATAACACGTGGACTTAAGTTGAGCAGTTTTGACAGATATTCCAAGTCATCATCCTTTGGATATGCGTTGGACTCAAAAAACTCTTGCAGTACTTTTATTTGGTAATCCGTAAATCTGGTTCTATTGGCTCTCTTTCCAGAAGAAGCACTATTTGAATTGCCATTTCCTGACGCGTTGGGTGTGTTTGGGTTGGAATTGTTTGCGGCCGACATCTGAGACCTGTGCGCCGCGTCCAGAGCTAACTGTAGTTGACCTGAGCCAAGCGGTGGGGCCAGTGATGTCGCAAATCCCGGGAGACCTGCGAATAGTGAGGCAGCGCTCGTGTCTGCGGCAGATTGAGAGCTCATCGATGATTCAGAAGTGTGAGGACTGTTGGCGCTGAGCATTGCTTTTGTTAATTCATACTCATGTTGTTGTTGTTGAAGTTGAATCTGTGCCTGAAGTTGTGTTTGTTGTTTTTGAAGCTGAAGTATATGATTCTCAAACTTGTCCTGTTCTTTTTGAATATTAATCTCTTTTTTCTTGGCGTCACTCATGTCATCATCAGATGTCGCATAATCGGTGTCTTTTGTAGATGAAGACGATTTCATATCCGGAGCAGAATTGACGATCCATTTATCAGATTCACTTTCGACCACATTATCTTTATTTTCAGTTTCACTTTCTTTCTTAATATCACTTAAACTCAAAATCTTTGTTTCGCCAGTTTTTTCATATTCTTCGAGATTAAGGAACGTCGAGGGAGGGTTATTGAAGTTGTACGGACTGTCTTTATTGCGCTGACGCTCTTTGAACAGAGTGTTTCTAAACCAGTGCTTTATCACTTTCATTGGCAAACCTGACTTCTCAGACATTTCGAGTAACTGTTCTTCTGTCGGAGAATTATTTATATCGAAATATTGGCGCAAAACTTTCAATTGTTCGTCACTGATTCGAGTTCTGGCCCTCTTCTGCTGTTGGGCAGCATTGAGTTGTTGTTGTTGTTGCTGTTGTATTAGTTTTTGTTGAGCAGCGAAAAAGCTTTGATCTGTAGAACTCATTCCACTCGGATTAGAGGGCGAAGGAGTCGAAGGGTTGGCCATCGATGCAGCCGCCGGATGGTTGAAGGCCGCAGCCATCATCGGATCGAGATGTGGGGCCATCATTACAGGTATAAGAGGAGGATGAAGTCCCATCGCAGCGGCAGCAGCAAAAGGCATATTCATATTCATATTCATGTTCATATTCATGCCTAAAGGCATACCCATCCCAGCTAAACCCATACTCATTAATAATTGACTGAATTGAAGATGTGCCGCCATTTGGTTGGCCGCAGCCATATCTGCCTGAGCAGAGCCTGGATTACTGTTTACCATATTGTTGGTCATAGAAAGTGGTGGTGTGTTTGACGGCACAGCATTAGTGCCAGAGGCTATTTGTGAAGATTCAATCAAATTCGTTGAAATATGATCGGGAGAACCATTATTTTCGTCTTCGAGCGCACACTTGCGATCGTATTCATTACGATAATCATCAGCAAAAAGCTCGACCACTTCCAGAGGGACAACATCTTTGTGTATTTCTTCTCTGTGAGCCTTCAGGACCCAAATTGATGAAAACTCTTTGTGACAGCGCTCACACTTACATCGATTTATTTCTGGCAGATTATTGCGTTCATCCTCTTTCTTGGCGTCCAATTCCTTATTCTCGCCTTTTTTTAGTGTTTCAGAGCTTACAATAGCAGTTGAATTGTCTTTATCTTCGTTAAGAGGATTCGAGTTTATCTCTGGTGTTTCTTTTTTAATATCTTGTTGTTGTTGTTGCTGTTGTTGTTGTGATGACTGCTCTTTCTTTACTCTTTTCTGATGGCATTCATTGAATTGCATTACAATTTCGAAACCCCAGGTCTCGAGTAAATGCTTATAAAGTGGAGGTTTACTTCTACAAACCGGTGCATAACTCGAAAATTTAGGTGTTCTCATGTTATTGAGCTGTGAGTTTGACTGTGACTGAGTATTGGACTGCTGTTCAATGGGTTGAGGCGATTGACTCCTAACTTGATTAATAGACGACTGCAGTTGTTTATTAATATTTGAAGCGCTATTATTTGGAGGAGTGAATAGACAACACAATTGCTGGTGTTGTAGTTGCGCCTCTTGTGATATAAAAGCTGATCCACATCGTTGGCAAGTGAATGGCGATGGACCTAATAAAAGATTGTGTCCACCGCTACCACTGGCCATCGCAAGATTGAGAGCCGCCTGTTGGAAGACAGCCGCCTGTTGTGCCTGTTGTTGATCTGTTAGGTTGAGTGACATTAAGCTATCCTGAAATTTAGGTGTTGTGCTCGGGGAAGGTGTCATCGGTTTGTGGAGATCACCACTCACTTTAGGAGGAGAATTGGTTGCGGTCGCACTTGGAATGCTTGAGCTCGGAGGAGAAGTCATTGTTACCGCCGTTTCGCTACTATTGTCGGGTCTTTCAATGAGAGGGACATTCAAATCGATTTGTCCGCTCAGCGCCAGGTCGTGAAGCTTTGAAGCTCTCGTTTGATGAAGAACTGATCTGACGTGAATGTCAAGAGTAGTGCCGAGATTGTAGGCAACTTTGCATATGTTGCAGCGGTAGGGCTTCTTCTCTAAGTCATTGTTTGTGTTGCCGTTTGTGGATTGAGATATAAATGTCGCTGACGTTGAAATTGGAGGTGAATTTTCTCCCGAAGGACTCGTACTCACTAAACAATTGTTATTATTGTTGTTGTTATTGTTAGAATTGGCTGAACTGGTCATCAAATTAGTGTTGGTTGTGGTCGACGTTTGAGAGTTGGTCGTCTGATTGCTTTGAGTGCTGTTCTCTTTCATAGTTTGCTTAAGTTTGTGAAGATGTGAAACAGAGTTGTAATGAACTAATAAAATATTCTTTTGAGTAAACGACTCTTTGCAAATGTCGCACTTATAGGGACGATTGGGGTCTAAGTATTTTTCCATCGGATAACTTAATTTCTCTCCTTTTCGATGCAAAAGTGTCTTATTATGAGACGTAAGGTAGCTCTGTCTCGTGAACGCAACCTTACATCGATGGCATTTGTACTTTCGAGTCGGATCATTATAACTGTCTTCAGCCACAGCTTGTGAGTTGAGGTAATCTTCAAGAGTGTTTGGCTGTTGATTGCCTCCAGGGTTGGCTCCATCGCGACCTTCAGCCAAATCACAAGCCATCTCTTCATCGACAGCTTCATCATTGAGACCAGTGTTGGCATTGCCCACAACCAAATCCATGGCTTCCTCATCATTGCCAATCTCTTCGAGTCGATTCGACTCTTTCTTAAGTAATTCGGTTGTCGACGGGTCTAGAATTCCGCCTCCATTACGACCAGTGAATAGCAATGGATTGTTGACTAAACTGGATCTGTATTGTTCCAGTTCTTCTTCACTCATCTCCGAGTGAGTGCTCTCCACGTGCTTTTGCAGGGCTTCCACAGAGCGAAAGCTTCGCCCACACAAAACACATTGTGTGGCGGCTCTTATCAAATGATATTGAGAATGAAGTTGTAATTTCTCTATCGTTTTGAATGCAAGACTACATTGAGAACAACGATATTTGTAGACATGTCGGTCAGAAACAGCTGCTCCAGAAATTTTGCTGCATTTGAATGCGTGCTGTTCTTTAAAATGCAATTGAGTGGCGCTAATGGTCTTAAAATACTGACCACAGCCTCGTTTCCAGCACTGATAACCACTATTATTGCTACCAATCGTACCGGTTCTTGAATTGGGCATCAGTTCTGTCAACTTGAGATGGCCTTCACTGTTCATATGAGTGAACAACTCGTCCAGACTTAGGAATACTTTTGAACAACCGGGACATTGAAGATTCTCAGAGAGAAGGCCCGAGTCTAAGAGTTCGTCTTCGCATAGCTTAGAACCACTATCACCGGAACAATCACTTTTGCCACAGTCGACATCCATTATTTGTTCTGATTTGGAATCTAATGAATCTTCATTAGTCGACCATTCATTAGGAGAGTTTTGTTGCACTGTTTGTTGTGATTGTTTTGTGGTCACTAAAAGATCAGTTGCATCTACTAATAGCATAAGCCTTTGTACGCCTTCTTTTGTTACATTATGAATATCTATTAAATGAGTCTCTAATTTAAGTTTTTCTCTGAACGCTTCTTGACATAGAGGACAAAGCATTGCTTGTTGTGTGGGAGCCGTTGTGGCCACTGCTGTGACCGGCGGTGTCGCAGAATTGCTGCGTTGCTGTTGTTTGGAATGTGCGGACACGATATGCATTTGAATTCGTACTTCAGACGAATGGGTGTAATTACAATACGGACAGAAGTGGATCTGTTCTGAAGAAGCGGAATCTGAGTTCAACTTAGCTGCGTGTTCCATAAGGGCATTTTTCAGCATTGAATCACTACTTGATTCAGGAGCTGTTCCCAGTGGTGGAGAACCAGAAATATCATCATTTGAATTATCTGTTTTGTAATTGAAAGCAAAAAAATTGACGCAAACTTTCTAAAGCTTATTCGGCTGATCGATATATAAGTTTCGCATATGAATGAATACACTGCATATATACAGTACTTATATTGGTATACAATTTCTATCTGTCTATAACTGATAGACTCACTAAAGTCTACGAATCAATTTTTAAAGGCTTATCAAATTTTGAGATCAAAATGAAGTCACAAAAGCGCTATTTCTTATAAGTTATTCTGATCTCTATTTAATTTGACAAAGTTTTGTTATAACAAAAAAAATCCAATTGCAGAAAAAAGCTTATGCAAACATACACTAAGGCTAAAATTTCAGGTTTATATTTCATGCTTTCGAATCAACACAATTTGATTGCCTTATTTTTTGTTAGTGTTAAGTGTATGCAAAAGATAACATTTTCTTGATTCACAATTTTTATACTACAACTGATAACATGGCTTAAAAAAGGAAATAAAATAAATTTACTCTTTCTCTAAAAGCAATGAAATGCAGAAAAGTTATATAACCTGAGAGAATAAGCGCATAAGTAAGTCAAAGGCATCGACTTTTAATAGAAAGCATTTCATTAACAATTGATTAGAGAGCGCGCTATATCTTAATATGCGCTAAATGAATAGCAGTAAAAAATGAGAATTTTTCAATGCGATTTTATGATATATTTTTTGAATATGTGTTAATATTTATAGAAATGCTTACCATTTTCGAAAATGATTTTATCGCTTGCAATCAATTCTTTGACTTGGAATAAGTCTCGAATTTCCTCCTCAGAGTCCTTCATACCCATCGATCCTGACTGCTGTTGTTTAAGTTGTCTCAGGTTTTCGTTGCGCAAATGTTTAATAGAATTGATGTGTTGAACGAGTGATATCTTAGTACGTGATGGATGTTGACAAAGAGCACAGAAATAATACTTATTTCCACCGCTTTTGACCAGCGTTTCGGCCAATTGTAAATGAAGGAACACTCGAGAACAGGCGTCGTGACGAGCATTGGCGGTATGCAATTGCAACTTATGAATGGAATTTGTATAATAATCACACACATTACACCTCACTTGTACAGGATTTGATACATTCACATATTTGAGCTTCCATTCGGCTGAAGTGCCGCCTTCTTTAATATGGTTCACGTGTTGTAATCGTTGCAAATGTTTATCTGTTTTGCAATGCAATTGAAAGTTAGCTTTGAGGTTAGTCTTGTAGGAACACAATTTGCAAATATAGCTGCCGCCCACAGCCATCAGGACCTCATCTTCGCGTTGACGAGTGCGGTCGCACTGAATGTGTTGACTTAAGCCTTCTATTGAGTCACTCGAGTAAATGCCACAAACACAACATTGAAATAAACGACACGTATCATCATAAGGAACATTATGTAAACCAAGTGAAGGGTCCGGATGCTCGATATCATAGGTTGGCTGAGAACCCATTCCACTGAGTCGGGCCACAGCCATCGATGGTTTGCTACCAACAGTTTGTTGTTGTTGTTGCTGTTGTTGCTGCTGCTGCTGTTGCATCATAGCTGCCGCCATAGCTCGTTGTTGTTGTTGCTGACTTGCCATCATTAACAACGCATGATTATACGCCATATCAGCCAAAGCTGCCTCAGGCTGTAAGTTGTCTGCAGGTCCGGGTTGGCCAGAGGCGAGTCCGGCCGCCGCTGCAAAGATGCCGGGATGAAACTGGAACAGTTGTTCGGGACTAAGCATTCCCGCCTGTTGTAGTGCTGACAACTGCTGCATATGAGTGACATTTTGCTTCAATACCATCAGATTGTGTGTATGCTTTTCACTTGTCATATGAATCCTCAGATTTCGGGCGACATTAGTTTCATAATTGCAGACATCGCACCTCCAGGTGGCCTTTTGTTTGGTTTGCGGACCCGTCGGAGTGACACCACTGGAGACCACTTGTTGCGACTTTATTGGCTTGATATCAGTCACCACAGAAGTCGGTGCCGGTGAGGTTGCAATGGATGACGCAGTTGTTGTAGTCGTAGGAACATTAGTAGTTGATTGGACGCCAGTTGCGGACGCGGCCACCGCTGCCGCCAAAGCTTGCGATTGCAAAAGATGCTCAGCAGGAATATTACCGTTTTGTAGTTCTTGTACATTATTTATATGCTTATCAGATTGCATATGAATACTTAGGTTACCCTTTGTTGTGGTCGAATAATTGCAGACTTCGCATCGATAAGGTTTATAACCACAGGTGTAAGTCTCGCCGCGAGCGAGTCGGGGATGCGGCTGATTAGCTAAACAGTAGATACAGTTCATCTCATTTTCGGGATGCTTTTCTTTCATATGGATCTCAAGGGTCTCCTGATATTTGTAATGCCAGTTGCATTTGGGACACTTCAAAGTCTTGCACGAGTTGCGTGAGTGCATCATTGTCATGTGACCGCCTAAAGAGCGCGAGGAACCCAGGATTAGATCACATTTGGGACACTCAACTCCATTGGTCTTACCGTCCGGATGTTGAGCACACATGAATGGAGAGGCGTTTGTCGGAGTCATCGATGTCGGGCTCGGAGATGAGTGGTATTGTTGTAGAGGTGTTGAAGATGCGATTGGACTCTTAGGCGATGCCGCGGATTGAGAAAATGTTTTTGATGGCGATGGCGAGCGCTGATGAAGCTGTGAGTGAGAGGTTTGAGAAGTCATTTGAGACATTTGTTCAATTTGTTGTTGTTGTGCCGCCGCAGCCGCCGCTTTGGCTATTTTTTCGAGATTTGCCAAATCCGCCAGTTCTGGTGCGAACGAACTGTCGGCCTCTGGCGTCTCTCGAGAGCCCGGAGTTGTGGCCATGTTATTATCCGAGTGGTCATAATGACGGTCATCACCATTCTTTGGCAGAACAAAGTTTAGAGAAGCGGAGGAATGAGATTCACATTGTTTAATGTCCAACGTGGAAGTGACTGGACTGGTGATGGCGGATGAGACCAATGTTGTGCTCGCAGTGCTGTTCTGAAGGGCATTAGTATTAGTATTGCACCCGCTTGTGACCTGACAAGTGGCACCGTTACCATTACCATTACCACTACCACCAGCAATGGTATTGGTAGTTAAGGAACTTTGTGGACATGAGCTTTGCCTAATGGCAGCCGCAGCCGCCACGTGAGCAGCAGCTATGAAACGTTGTTGTGCTTCCAACTGTTGCTGCAACTGTTGTGCCTGCATTTCAGAAGGTGAGCATAGGGTTGGACCGCGTTGTTTAGGCTCAAGAAATGACAGTAAGGGATCCTTTTCTTTGCCGACTCCCTGAATAATAGCTGAGGTGTTCTTATGCGAGAGAACACGCTTCTCCTCATCGTTGAGAGAGATGTTGTGCTCACCCATCGCATGAGCAACAAATGATTTGGCGAAACCGAATGATAGTTTACATATAAAGCACATAAGAATGGGTTTGACGGGCACTGTTTGACAATTACTCGCACTATTGGCTGCTGAACTCTCCGAGTAGTTAATGGCGTTCGTTCGGATCGTGTTATTGTTGTCTTTGTCGATAAGATCTGTTTCACTCAATAATTCATTTGTTTGATTCGACACTTTATTAAGACTGTATTTCTTGTTGTGGGACATGTTGTCTCTCAGAGTGAACACTCTGTAACTGTGCATAACTGGGACTTCAGGAACTTTATTCTCTTGTATAAGGTTTTGGTAGGCCTGACCGCAAAGGGCACTATAGAGAGCGGCGGCTGAGCTCCGAGATATATGAAAGGCTGAGACCACTTGAGGGAACACTACATTACTTCGACCATAAGGTGGTGTCATTCCTCGCGCATCTATAATACTTCCCTCTTGACTGATCTCTGCCTCGACATCACTGCCCTCTGATTCCGGACCTTCAATAATATAAGCAGAACCGTCCGGATTGTAAACTATTTTACCCGTGAAATTCTCGACATCACTGAGAGAAGAGCTGACACTTTCGGTGTCGCGAATCGATTTGGTTATCGCGTTATTCAAACTTTCAGAAACTTTTGACGACACTAACGATGCCTCTTGTGGTGGCTTTTTGTTGATCGTGTAGTTGAGTGCCTGAGACTTATACGACACCTGACCCGACCCGTGACCCGACACCTGACCCGTGTCCAGAGTGGGCGATGAGATGCTAGTTATTGTGCCCGACTGTGAGACTCTGGTCTCGTGGCCCGACATTGTAGTGGCCGTGGTCTCCATCGCACAGATATAGTAATTGGTGTCGTATTTAAACTCTTAGTTGCCTTTATCTCGAACGTCACCGTCTTCTTCGAGCACATCTCATGACAGCAGTAATCAGTGGTTTTGCATCTTTGGTCGTCATTACCGTCTATAATAAAGATAATAATACGGAAGTTGTAGTCAAACATTGAAATCAAATATTTATAATAACTTAAAATTTTCTATAAATACATCTTTAATAATAATAATACTAAAACTGATAATAATAACAATAAATAGTGAAATGTCAAGTTTTAAAAGTGTGAATGCATGCCATTGGCTTTTATTGGCATTTTTTAACAAATAAATGGCCGAAAAAATTGCTTCACATAAAGAATGGTAACTTTTAAAGCACTTCAGGTCAACATTCGTGCCCATTCATAAAGATTTAGTAGCTTTAGTAGTGCGTAACCCACGCATAAGGGATTCACTACTTAGGAGTATAGAGTATGAGGGAGAGGGGGTCGCAGGGGGGACACCATATGAGGGCAAAAATTAGATTGAGAAAGAGACGCAGAGGGGACTTGCATTTGAATAGAGTCGAGTCAAATTCAACCTTGACCATTGATCGATGGGTAGCGAACTGTGACCAAATCAGAAGACTCAAGACTGGCACAAATTTCTTGTAAACTCTTTTATACAAAGGTGAGAGAGAGGAGGAATAGGGGAGGTTAGGGATGGAGATGGGGAGATGGACGTGAAAGGGGTGCAACAAATTCATTGCTACCAATACTAGTCACATAACAAAATGAAATTGTATTTAAGTTATAGTGAATGTATAGAATAGTAAAGAGCATTGGAATCATCCATTTGTATCATATTTAGGCCCAACTCATCCATACGAAAGTGGTTTTGATGAGTGAGAAACACAGATACTAAAAAGTAAAGATTTGGTGCTGCTATTAAGATCATCTTTGATGCATAACCTCCTACTTTGTGGCGTACGTCCTTTTAGTGCTTTTAGCATTACCTCAACTGTTGTATTAATACATTTGAACATATATGACAACGCAAAACATGAATTAATGCAGATATTTTCAAATGAGCGGGCGTTTAAATTACTATTACTTTAGCACCACATGAAATAATAACATCCGGGTTTTGAGAGAACCAACTTTCTAATAATCATTATTTTATACATCCTATCGATATTATTATAAAATTGCAATAACTTTCAACGTGAACTTTTAAATGGAGAAGTATCCCAAAATAGCATTCATTACCGCATTTTTTAGTTAACAATGACTTCTAAAATCATAAAATTGAGCTTAACTTTAAAACTTGTATTTTTTTGCTTTTAGTAGTGAAGCAAAAATAAAAGCAAATTTTTCTCACTTTCAGCAAATCAGTACATATGAAACAACAAGTCTGAAATGTCCCATTCGATGGCCACCTTAGTTGAGCTCTAATATCTCGAGGGAATGCAAAGGGGATGCCATACCTTGACGGGGGACACAAGAGAAGTTGCATCGAAAAAAGAAGTGACATTCAGCAGGGGTGCAACTTATGGGCATTATTGAAGGGCACACCTGAGTTAACGGGCATATAGAGAAATGCAGGGATACCTATGTTAATGGGGGAAAGCAATCAGGATTATGGATGTATATGTGGTAGTGTAATACTAATTCCCCACAGATTGGACACCCCTATGGGTTCCCTCTTTTGCTAAACCCCTAAAGGCGAATGTCTGAAACAGAACTTTACTTCTCTTCATTTCAGTCAATGTTTCACAAAGTTCTCTCATTCGATCTCTTGTTTGGGTAATGCTTCCCATGAAAGGACAGAATGGCTCACATTTTTAATGCTTTTCAGTAGTCTCGACCAAATTTTTCTTTAAGTTGGTTTCAGAGCGATTAGTGAGTGAACCTCACAAACAATTATCATTCAAATCTCAAATACAAAAGATCTCTCGTCAAAGTGAATGGGTTTTAAAACGCACACCTGGGCTTATAATTGAATATCAGTTGAGATTCTTTTTCAAACATAAAAACTTAACCTTAAAACTGAGTGACATTACTTTTAAAGCACAAGAGATTAAAATCTTCAAAATGTTCGTCTTTTATGAATATTTCTCTTTTTAGTATTTGCTTCTCTTCTCATTTTGTTTAAAACTTATTTAACATAATATTATTCATAAGTGAGGAAAACAACATTCGTCACTAATATTTATAACAAAGTAACTTATTTTTGAAAAAATTCATAACTTAAACAAATTTTTTGAAAAAATTCATAACTTAAACAAAACGAGTCGAAAATTATGAAATTACAACTACAAATACCAGGAAACGGCGACCGGTAATTTCTCTTTTATTCTCCAATCTCTGGCACAATATAGAGACTAATACTAATTACAACAACAATAACAACTACATAGACATAGACTAATATAATGAGAATAATGAGAGAATACCTAAATAATGGAATCAGTCGACGAACAATAATAAAGCAAAGCCTCACCGAGTTCTAGCATTAATTAAGCGCTAACAAAAAACATTCATTAAGTTGAGGAAGTCACGCAATTAGCGCTCACAACTCAGCTCACAGTCAGCTCAGCCGCCAGTTTGAAGTTCAATAATAAAAAAGTTGGAAAGAGAGAACAGAGAGAAAGCTATAGTTGAAAGAGAGGAGAGAGAGCGAGAGACGAGAGACAAGAGACATAGTGCTGCTGCTGTTGGTGCTAATTATCTCTCATTAAGGGTATATAAGCAATAAGCCTGACTCTACTCATATGTAGAGGTTTTATTCAAGTGAAGACAATAATTAAACAAAAGGGAATTTCCCATTCAAGGCTATGTAAAAAAGTTAAGAGGCGAACAGAATGAGCTCAATATAATAGCTTAATGTTAATTGGTTTGTAAAATGCCGTGAATAACAATGATAAACAGATAATCCATTTTAGAAACGCAAACAGACTTTACAACAATACGAGAGCTGTAATAAAAATAAGAGAATCTCTTGTTTTTTTAGGCACATATTTTAGAATACTTTTGACAGGGCTTTAGTTTGCTTCTCAACTTTAGTTTTGAGAATGCTTTGAAATTTGCTTCTTCTCTCATTTGAGTGGTGTCTGTCATGTCTGTCGTGTCTGTTGTGTCTCATTCTATCATTCTTTGTGCTAATATTTTACTGCTGTTAAATCTGTTAAATTCCAATAGTTTGTGTCGCAAACGCTGATATCAATTGAAAAGACATATACATTGCTTAAAGAATAGTTAGAAAGAGCGATATATAAACTAAAGGTTCAAACTATTGCAATCCCCTTGTTTTTGGCGCCCCCCTTCTGAGCCCCCTATGGCTTCTCTATGGCTTCTATGGCTCTTACTTTTTCGACATAATTAGTTATTCTAAAATCACAGTAAAAGAACTCCAGTAAAGGTATGAATTGAATTGGGGTGTTATGGATAAGGGGATGGGGGATAAGGAATAAAAGAATATAAGAGAAAATAAGAGAAGAGGGAGCACTAGCAAAACCAAATGTTCTACTCTCTAGTGCTTTATGGTCTTTATAGTCGTGGGAAACTCAACTAAACTAAGTTTTGCAAAGTTTGCTGTCCAATCGAAATGAGTCCATGAATGCGACACTATTTTGCACCTTTAGTTAGCAGTAATCACCGTCAGGTTTCTCGTCATGGCATGAAATCGTCATTCCTTATCCCCTACACTCTAAACCCCCATAAATCGCAGTAATATATCGCAAAAGTCCAGGTGTGCGTTAGAGTCGTATTATTACTGAACTAACACCAAACCAACAGAAGATAACAACAACGATGAGGAGGTCTTTTTCTTTTATTCAACTAAATATATATATACTCGGGATGAGCGGTCGGTCATATATATGGTCTTTTGAATCCAATACTTTATTTAAACTTCACATACCTTAAGATTTACTGTCGTAAGTATTAGTATTGGCATTAGCTCTGACTTAAATGTAAAATACAGTGCCTCTTATTAATGACGTTTGGCTTTTACTTTCTTTGACTTAAGATTTTTTAATAAAATGTGTAAACAAAATGACGACAGAATTTTAACAAAAAAATGCAGTTTTCTTTCATTTTGTCTCATTCTCTCATTTGATTGTTTGCCTTAAGACTAGAGAAGAAGTGAAAGACGAGAGACAGAGAGCGAGAGAGAGAGAGACAGAGAGAGAGAGAGAGAGCGAGAGAGAGAGAGAGAGAATACATATAATAGAAGTAGAGAGGGATTAAAGACTAGGTTTTAAGCAATAACAACGACAAAATATGCAAAAAGAGAAGAAAAGCGAGAAAGAGAGAGAATAAAATTTCTCAATTTAAGCATCAAAGCGTATCACTTGTCAATATATTATTATGGCATAACTCAAGAGGTTTTTTAAGCATCAAAGCTGAAAATGAAAGTCTC
>JAQGAN010000066.1:0-16600 GCA_034697745.1 Nothrus palustris
TATTTACTTAATTGAATATAACTTAAATATTTCAATAAATAAATATTAATACTAATAAATCACAACTTTATAAACTTATTTCAATTAATATGTAATACATTAACTCTTATGGGATTACATTCTAGTATTAATAATATATAAAATTGAAGCTTTCTTGTATTGATTTTTAAGTTGTTTATGCACTAATATTACTTTTTATATCCATCTAAATAAGTATTTTATACCAAAAAACAGATTCCAAAAAATGAATGCTAAACTACATTATCGCAGTATCTCTTTTAGCCGAATTTGTTACGCCTTATCCCTTTACCCTACACTCCCTCTTCAAGTATATATATATTATTAGCTGCGATTTCTTAGTATAAATTGAATTGTTTCGCTTCTTCAGATATTATAACAATTAATTAGAATGTATGATATATTTTTCTAAATTATTTTAATTTTAAATTTAAATTTAAATTTTAAACATTTATAGAATTTTAATTTTAAATTTTATTAACAACTAAGTAAAATATTCTTTTCCTTGTTTAATATTATTCATTTCTAGATTAATAATTTAATTGATTATTTTAATTGAATTCTGAAAATTAATCGGTCAGCTCAAGAAGTACTGCAATTCAATTTATACTAACAAATTACAGTAATTTTATATCCGGATTAACGCAATACAGATCAACGAATGCGACTAAAAGGGATGGGACGAAACGACGTAAAATTAAATTTATATTTTTCATAATTATATTCGGCACAATCTTACGATAAATTGGGACAAACTCTCTAAAATAAGGGAAATTAGGGCCTTAAAATTTGAATCATTTACTCTATAGTAAAATAAGCATAGCAATACCATAGCAATTAAGTATAAAATAAAATTTGCCATTACTAATTTAAAGATAAAAATCGGCAAATTTTTGATTTTGCGTAAGTCTGGTTATGTAAATTTAAAACACTCAAGCTTTTAATTCAACACAAATCTCGAACAATTTCCATTTTCGTTCATTTGCCAGAATATTATTCAAAAATTATAATTAAACTTAAAAAATATCAAAAATTAAATAAAGAATTGAATTAGATTAGATTTTTAAACTTTATTAACTGTTTAATTTCTTAAAAATGTGAATTGTCATAAATATAAAAATATCTTATCATAAATGTTAAAGAAAGATTCTTTAACATATAATAACTTAGGAAATGTAAATTAAAACTAGACTACAGGCAATAGTATAAATCAGACCACTCAGACCGAGGACCAGGTCTCAGATTGAGACCACCAGCGAGTCATGAGTGAACCAGAAACCTTTCAGAAAATCATTAAAATAAGTGTTCAAAGCTTACTAAGAAACATTGTTCATTTTTTATGATAAATTTGTGGCGAATAATATACAGTACAAGTTGTATAAGTTAAGTAAAAACTATTAGTCCAGATGTTGATAAAATGGTAGCTGCAATACAGAGCCACTCATCTTGTAGTCGAAATAGATATTAGTTAATAAATTGAAAATAGAGTTTGACCCTCGGCTTAAATTATTTTCTTATTTGGCTCTTAAAGTGAAAAAGTGTGCTCAGGCCTGATATAAATAATATATCCATAATCTAAGTCATTGAAAAGCTAAACAACTAAATTCTCAGATAGAATGAACAATTATGAAGTGATGACAATCAATCATTGAGAAGAGTAGAACCCTTTTTAGACGAACAATGGTATTGACAATTGAGTGTAACCTAAACTACTTATCTATTGAAAACAATCGGCAGTATAAATAATAATTACTTATGGCTTTACTAAAAGAGAAATAAAATTTATGAGCAAACTTGCACTTCACCAAACATTTTTAGAGCTTATTTTAAAGCCTTTCTGTAGACCACTCTTTCTTATTATTGTTAAAAAACAAATGCAAACAAATTGAGAGCAGTTTGCTTGAGAATAAAGGCCATGACCCGGATTGTTAGGTTATATAAATGGCAAAACTTGTGCTGAACCGTTCAAATTGGTTGAAAAAGCATAACATAAACAATTATTTTAAAAAATCAAATCTAAAGGAAGCTTAACTGATTAATGTAAAAGTAATTTAGTTGCTTATCAACTGATCAAAACTTCCTTCGCTTAATAGTAGGGAATACTAGAGTTATTGATTTAATTTAATGGCATAATTCATTTGATAAATTAGTTGCAAAATTTGAGGGAGAAATGAAAACATTGATAACTAATGTGTGAGTTTCTGTTTAGTGTTTGTGTAGATATAACAGTGTATGTAAAGTAAATTTGAATCAGATAATGACCAAACATGAATAATTAGAGCCTAAAGTCAAATTGAAGTATTCCCCGGACTCTCATAAAATACAGAAATTATAATAGAAGCACAAATAGCAGAATTGCACTAAATCGTATTTTTAATTACATCAGATTTGCATCATTTTCAAGAAGTGCATTGTGTTCACCAATGTTTTGGTGGTCTTTCACATATCCAGCAAACTGTCGATGAGTTTGTGTTTAACATATAAACTGATAAATCAAATGGTAAAATGCCCTTTACTGACATTCAGACCTTTGACGACCTACTCTTGTAATATGTATTCACTCATTGAATCGCAATATAATGAGTGAGAGAGTGAAAGTCAGAGTGAGAGAGAGGGAGAGAGAGAGAGAGACGACAGAGATGACAGAGACAGCCATAGCTAAGCCAAGCTAACTATTTGAACAACAAAATTTGAATTTAAATCAGAATAACTCATAAGCTTATGGGCAGTGATCAATCTGTTGGGATTTTTTACATTACAAACCAGAAGATACTTATAATCAGATTCAAAGATTCAATTCTTAGCTTAAATGCATATATCTTAAGACAACTAATAAGCCTTATACATGACATACAGCTTGTTTGGTAGTTTGTGCTAAATCATTATCATTCAGTCTATGCGGCGCCCGAGCGGCGGCTTTGTGTGATCTCTTGATATTACCAGAAAAACCTTAAAGTAAACGCGACAGTCAAAGAGCGCTGATGTGTCGTGTCCTCATCGGAGTTACTTCGCTGGCATAGCTCACAGTTCAAACATTGAGCCAAACTCTGATGCGACTCCTCCGGGCTCTGCATTGCACGCATGGCTGACTGATTTTGCGCTCGACGTGAATTTGAACATTTTGGAAACTAGTGAAACATATAAGAGAAGCAGCAAAAGCAGATACACTATGAACAGCACAGACAGGCAGACAAGAGACAAGAGACAAGAGACAAGCCGCAGTAATTGCATCCGCGCATCACTATTCTCTCTCTCTCTCTCTCTCTCTCTCTCTCTCTCTCTTCACTATCAGACTATCTCCTTATAATATAGGACTGATTTGATTCACCCTAAAGGCAACCATAGAAATAGTGGTAGTTTTGCGACACAACACAATAGGACAGTTACAGAACGACACTCACTTGTGGGGGGATTGCAGTGTAGGGAACAAATTGCAAACTGAAATATGTGAGACAAAGTGGGGGAGAGAGAGAGCAGAGAGAGCAGAGCAGAGAGAGCAGAGAGAGCAGAGAGAGAGAGAGAGCAGAGAGAGAGAGAGATTGGTTTGGTTTGGTTTGTGTGTTTGTAAATGTGTATATACTCTAATACTTATGTGAACACATCATAGCAAAGTTCACTCGTCCGACAGTAAACTATGTTTAAAGCATACAAATCCACGCTCTGGTGTCATCTCAAATGCACCCTATTTTATATTCAACGACATGTTCAAAACTAAAAAATTAGCGCACATGAATCCAAAAACTGTGAATTAGGTTTGGATGAAAGTGCATATATATCATTATATGAAAGTGTCGTACATATTGTATAACAAGTGCACACATATTAAATTCCTTTGTGAGGAGTAATAGTGAGGATGCCATAAGAAACATATGTGCATATATAGCAATTGTGCACTTATTGCAAGTTAATGAAGTGTATGAACGAATATGGCTTGCATTTGACTTTTCATATTTATACATATTTAATGATTTGATGCATAGATATAGCACTGAAAACTAGCTTAACTGCACTTACGAGTAGAGAGAGAAAGAGAGTGAGAGCACTAACAATATTACGCGGTAATTCAATAACAATAATAATGATAAATAAATATTGTCCACTACACCCAACTTAGTATACAGTATTCAATTGTATATATAATGCATAACATGTAATACTGCACCAAATAAGCCAAACAGGTATTCTTCAAATGAGCTCTCATTGTATGCACAGAGAAAGTTATATTCCATAAGTAAATTTTGTATAGATGTATAGAAAGTAATGCTTTAAATGTTCTAATGGTATGTGTGTATAATAATAATAATAACGCATAGATAGTTAAAAAACATGGGCACAGACTTGACTCGAGGGTACAAGTCGTAAAAGTCACAAAATATTCGAGCTCTGCATCGCTTGCATGAGTTTGATGACACTTTTTATCTGATCTTTTGAGTGAAGCAATAAATGAAAGACCTTTTTCACAGACTAAGTGTCATTAAGTAAGTGCCAAACTTGGTTTCATACACCTGCAACTGTAATTAGTTGCCATAGATTTGAGAGTATGTGAGACTATGCCAAGCTATGCACAATTGCAATTGAAGACTTTTTATAAATATAATTCTTGTTATATTTTTTGCTTTGCAATACAGATAGTAGTTTATAACAGATATGCCATCACTAAAACTAATTTCCTCCCCGAGACGTGACGTTTGGACAATGCAAGAGGAAGGCCCAAAAGCACTTGACTATAGCTTACATCCCACTAATATTATCATCAGTAGAAGTCGTTAAACCTCTGGCAGATGCGAGTGTATAGAGTGTAGAGTATAGTGTGTATAGTGTATCAGTTCCTTTAAGATTGTATTCTAGTTCAGAGCCTAATCACTTTTGCCTCTTGTGTTAACTCTACTAACATGTACTGTACTGTAACTTATGATAAAAGCTGCTTTACTACGTATCATATGCTTTACTCAGCGATCTTTTCCTACTAACTTAGACACTATATAGTGCTTATTTGGCTCTCAAAGAGATCGGATGTACTGATTGGAGAGAATCTATAGAGAGTTGCTTTTGCTGCTTATACTTAGCTTATACAAAGTATACCTTCTCTCTAAATAATGGATTTATCCATAAAAGTGCAATGCATGACGACACGCATTTCCTTTCTCTCCATACGTACCAGAGATATTCGTTTGTAAATTTCATTGCGTACTCATCGGAACAGTTTGCCTGAGGCACCAATTCCTACATTTCAAGCTCTCATTGCCCTCTCATAGCTCTCATTGCCCTCTCATAGCTCTCATAGCTCTCACACTCAATACTACATGCGATCCAATTCAGTAGACTTACAGACAAATATGCTATCATATTGTGTATTACTTGTAACAAAGCCTCATTCTATGGCATAGAGAACACTAGTCAATGCGCCCCTGACTGCTGGTTAAAGGCCTTAAATATTTATTTGATATGTCCCGTCCTGCGCGTCCTGCACTCTGTCAGAGGTCATTAATCGACATGAGTCGACATCATTCGACATCATTGACATCATGCAGACTGAGAGACACAACAGAACAACTGAAACAACTCTAACAACTGACACAATGCGAGAGTGAAAAGAGTGAGAGAATACGTCATCACTAAATTCATAACATTGTTTAGCGGAAGTATAAAACTCTGTCTAATTGGATGTGTAGATCAGCTAAATTTGACTCAAATGTATCTGTTATTCGTACGAAGCATTCCATACTTTCTCTATTATACATATTAAGCATTCTCTACTATTAGTAAACTATTTTTCACCAGCAAAAGCACCACAATCAGGATCACCACTCTCTTTATGGTTGAGCACTACTATTAAAGCAATTCTTCTTCTTTTTTGTGAATGGCATCGCATGCTGGCTAACAATCACCAAATACAGCCCCAAATAACTAAATGAGAGAATTTTTGCAGAGCCAGTAATTGAGCCTTTGATAATATGTGAAGTGCACACCTATAACTGTGGAACAGATGAGTTTGTGAAGTGCTTCAGGCATTACCTCAACCTCTGATTCACGTAAGAAAAAGATCATGAGTTGTTTGATCTGAGAGTAGTGTAAGAGAGAATGGGAGAGAGACTGGCAGAGAGAATGGGAGTTAATGTGTGAGAGGGAGAGACGGAGAGAGAGAGAGAGAGAGAGAGAGGCGGAGAGAGAGAGAGAGAGAGACCGAGAGAGACGGAGAGAGATGAGAGTGAGAGCAGTCAAGAAGTGTGTTGTGTGTGGTCGTTAGGGATGTGTGTTCACGAATACGGCATATTTTACATTTTGATGTGGACTGCAATTAGCATTCCTTTGGATCTGCTTTGGATAGCATAGAAAGCATGATTAAAATATTGTTTGTTGATGTGATTCATTACAACACGTCATCGCCATTACGTCAGACATATTCCTAAGTAAACACACCCTTAAGGCAATGGGAAGGCAACTAAACATACTTTGAAGCACTTTATTATCGGTTCTAAAGCATTACTAATGCCATGTGAACACAACAACTTTTAAACTATCGTATTCTGGTCTCTATCTCTCGTTTCTCTCAATCCTACTATAATTACCTAAGAATAATCTTCATTGAAGTGCCCATAGCTTTAAACTAGAAGGAGTGGTCCACACGTAGTGTAAAATTTATAATCGAGATGATTATTGTAAATTATAACAGGATATTAATGAACACTGGCTGGTAGTGAGTGAGGCACTAACAAGACAGATCACACATCAGCTTCTAAATGATCCACTGGCTTATATGTCAGCCTTTGCTCAGCGTGTAGTTTAGCTAAAACTCAATGCATTACAACAGCAATAGTTAAGGTTAGAGAAGTACTAGTATTATATTATGCATCAATACTAATGTATTATATTAGGGGTGTTATTGTGTGCTTCAAAATGTAGCGTACATTACATGCAAATTGCATGAAAGAGCACAATGAAAAAAAAATTAAAAGCAGCTTTTTCTCAATATAAATCGCAAGAAGGGGGACATCAAAATTGTAAGTTAGCTAAGCATTGTATTGGCCTTGGCTTTTGTGTAGCCCCTGTTTGGCCCCTGCCATCAAAGTATCACAAGTGCATCAATTGCACTCTGGTATCGCCACATCACTCAACCATCAAATATGGTTCAAACTAAAAATTACAGTCTTTTACCAAAAGCTATGTATTATAAGTCTGTACAGTCTGTATGTATCACTATAATGATGGCAAAAAGTGAAGTGTGTATTGTCAAAAAGGTCTCAATTTCTACTCAAACCACAGTATAAGTGCATCACTTGCTGATGGAATGATTTGATAGTAAAAAATAACTGTAATAACGCCTGTCTCGCACTTTTTGACATCACTTGTAAAAACTTTTCATCAATTTTTTCTATCATAAAAAGAATACATTGGAGTTATTCAACACTTTATAAAAGCGTAAAAGTGGCACACGATGTAAAATGTGGGCACATATACAGAATGTGTGACATATCACGCAATATTTCAGTGATATTTGCGAAAGACATCACATGCAAAATATCACAAGTGAAAGCTGTACTCGAATGAAACACCTTTAGTACTCTTACAGAACAGTAAACAATAGGACGTTTGCATGCGTGCTATGCAGAGTTTATAAATTACATCTATTCTAATAAGGATATGGCAAAGTCTTGTAATCATTGCGATCATGCAATCCAACCAATTGCAGTATAGCCTTATCAACAGTACTGTTGAAACAGTGAAACACTGAAACAGTTAGTATTTTTACTGTTAGCACGCATTGTACAGACTGTACAGACAATTGACTGTATTTATACTCTAAATGGGGATACAGAGCGAGGGGACACTTATTTGTCACTCTGGTGGCAATGAGTGGCAGTAAGTCACCAACACGTGCGATGTCACTCAGTTAGACCCTTTTGAACCCACGAGGACGTGTCAAAAGAGAGTGAATAGAGGCCTAAACACCAAGTGTTACAATTATTGCTGTTGTTCACTAGTGATTGTTTATTATACAAGTGAAATATGGAAATATATGTAATGTGATGTACATAATAAATAATAAATATAAACAAATGAATGATGCATTAGAAGCTTACTATACATAGCGTATCATGCATACTATACATAGCGTATACATACATAATATACATACGCTTCATAATAGCATAAAAGCATTTCTTGTATTAAACTAAGGTCTTAGTTATAGTGAATGAAATACTACTAACAGTTATGAAATGTTGAAAGTATGGGAAAATTGTTTACTTGTGAAGCACTTGATTGAGTCTGAACTACCACTTTGAATATGTTAAAAACAACAGAAGTAAATCTAAACAATAACTGTCGTAGTATTCATATAAGTCTATTTTAAACTTTAGCCATAGCCCTATTAACTTACTGATGCTTTAGGCTATTTGAACAACTAGTCAGTGCAGTGAAGGAAATTGAAGGGCTTGGTTGAGAAAAATGATAGGTTTGGCTTTGAATCCTGTAGGCTATTTTGTATAGATCTCATTTTCATCATTTTCATCAATGCCTTCAGCATTGTTAAGAAGAGATGGTCAGAGGCCGAAAATGCGTCGATAGTTACACATATCGGGTGTTCGTGACGAATCTTTGCGTAAATATAGGTCTGTTATAGGATTAGTTGCATTACTCGTTACTGCGTTTTACGGCAAAACTCATTTTTCTAACCCCCAGTACTTGCGTCTGCACGCCTTTGTCGAGTAGATGACTATATATAAGGTTATTTGAGAGAAATGTTATATACTGTGCAATCTTTGATATTTAGTATGCGTATAACGCGTAAGAGAGGGGTCGAGACTGAGAGGGGTCGAGACTGAGAGGTTGTAAAAAAGTAGAGAAAGAGAATAAGTGAGACGAGCTTTAATGCATCATTCCTAACACACCAACTTGTGACAAACAAAAATAATTTTTAGCTATCATTAGTTCGCAGGAATGAATAAAATATAAACACACAATATGTGGCTTATATGTACGCATCGTTTGCCCATCAATTGAAGATAGCGATCAACTCAACCAAACTATTGACGTTTTCTTCATTCTGTTTATATATATGTATATATTTTTTCTAAAGTTTCACAACACACACACACAGACACACCACTAAATAATATACAGAAAGTAATACTGTATAGATAGGGTACAATACTATCTATTACTATTTAAACATAATTTAGTCAATGATGAGATGTTCTCTCGCTCTAAGGCCTAAATTATAATTTTCAATTTCATAAGTTATATGTTGAAAGTGAGATTCATATATAATTATATGAAAACTTGCACTTGCATCCCTGCATCCCTGCTTAAGAGGTTAGAATGGAATTCAAGTTGACTAATAGTAGTCTTTATTTTGAAAATGTAACATCACATGAAAGAGAATGGCTTCAATTAATGCACACCTCCGCACATTTTTATGCTATCACAGTTTGCCACCAGAACTCTCTTCATTTAATTGATATTCTAAGCATTCATCACTAATTGGTGATAACTTATTAATCAAACGATACTTTGAAATAAAAATCATTATTTCTTCACTTTACTTACTTATAAAAAGTGATATATAATAATTATATACTGTGTAGAAAATGACCAAATATTATACAATATAATTTATAAAGATTTTCATTAATATAAGAGGTGGTAAGTGAAGCGAAAAATTCACCTGAAGGTTGTAACACTAGTCATCAGTATGAAAATTGCAAACTAGCTTCTTCGCAGTACATATACGTGTATTTTTTATCCATTATCACAGTAGCACTCGAAGCCATTAGACAGATATATTTTGAAAAACATGTCTTATTAAAGTTACTCTGATATTAAGATAGTGGTGCCTTTTTCTTACTATTTGCAAACACTCAAAATACTAACTATCTTATAATGCTAGCAAATAATCGTAGTATTATTATGACCGGTGGTATTTCGAGTATAATTTATTGTTGAGAATTCTACTCAACAATAAATATTTATTTTTACAGTATTCGAGTGTTTAATAGCGCACTTTAAAGAGTGGCTCTAATTTGCTTTGTTATATACGATCAGAAATGATTTGTTAAACAAACTACTAAATGCCTAAATGCGTTACATTATCTACAGAACACTCTCATTATTTAAGTTTGAGTCAAAGTTTCTCAATTTTCTCAATCAAAGTGGTCTTTCATAGTTTGTTTATGGAGTTATAGCACTTCAAGAGTAGAACAACTCGACAACAACTGAGTCGTAGGTTGTATCGAATAGCTTAAAGAGGAGCGGCTCAGACTTATTAGTGAAGAAGTGTAGCACTATCTCATCACTGTCTACATAATGTACTCAATGTAATGTACGGCAGATTCAAATGTCTGTTTCATTGAATGGGAGGCCCAAATAGTAAACAGGAGGCTTTTGCTGCGCTTCTCAACTCTTGAGTTAAAGCGTACTCATATTGTACTGATATTGTCGTCAAACTAATACTCTGTATTCTATTGAGTTTTAGCAAAAACGCATCCCTTATTTGAAAACAAGAAGAGCGAAGAGCAAGCAATACAAGACATACAAGACATACAACATATACAACACATACAAGACATTTAAAGTGAAATTGCGGTGAAGTGAAAGAAAAGGACCGCATTTGAAGAATTGGTATTTGGTTAAGTCAAATGGGCGACAGACAGTCATATTCATTGCATGTTCACTGTCTCCAACTTTAAACGCTTAATGTGAAGACTCAAACACTGAGAACAATAGGAGGATTGTAGTGAGAGCTCAAAATGGTGTCACCTAATGCTGCATTTGTCTGCCTGAGCCGGTACTCAGTACAGATTTGCTTTCCCCTCACAGTTAGTTAAAATGTGAATCCACTTTCCCTCATATCGGAAGGTCTGTCTCTTAGATATAAGGTTTGTAAAGCAGTGTTATAGCGATCCCTTAATTTGCACGAATATATAGCTATAGCTAAAGTCGGAATAAGCGAATAGTCTGCTCATAAACTGCACTTCACTTACCGTCTTCCAGATTTAGTGATAACCATCTCAGTCCCGAGTGCATGAAATTTTTCCCAAAGATCTTTTGATTCCAAAATAACTTTAGGGTCATCTTCAATGCCGTCATCTTCAGGCTCGAACGGTCTCACAGTTGGGCCGCCGATTGAGTGCGACGCCAGTACGTCTTCTGCTGTAATGAAGGGCGACCCCCCCGCTGACAGAGGTGGTGGCACTTGAGTTGGCATCTTTCCGAATATACCAGACATCGGTCCAAAGGCAGCCAATGCTGATAAATATGCCGATTGAGGCTGAGCTGATCTGTAACTGAAATCAGCCGGTCTTAAAAGAAAGGGCTGCTGGTATGCCATATCACTGAATTCGTGTGCTGGCCAGGGCTCTACATCAAGACGAAATTTCATGGATGATAATGATAGCCTTCAGTTCACCGCTTAAACTCATAAATTCTGATGACTTTATTTTATTATTTTATAATATTTTATATCAGTTCTATTTATATTTGACTTTCTCTTTATTGAACTACAAATAAAAACCACTTCTTATTCATTAATTATTAAATGGATTCGTGGAAAGTGTTGATTAAATGCTCGATTTGGATACTTTAGCAATACTTTTGATTAAAACACGTATAATATTAGGTCCAATAGTTTTGAGCCTAATTCAAGTCTTTCCACAATCGAAGACTAAAGTCGTACTTTTTATTAATCAATTGGTTGTTAAATAATTCAACGTTTTCTCGCATCAAAGTTTGTTCATTTGATTGAAAACTGCAACGAATGAATTCAATATATATTAATGTAAAATATATTTGTTATTCAGTATTACCAAAAAAGACTTACCAATAAGTTAATCAATTATTTGGTATTACTTATTAAGATTTAATTAAATTAAATAACTTATAACTAAAACTGAAACTCAAACTTTCTTCTTTATGGATGAAGTTTTAAAAAACGAAATAAAATGATTGCACTTTCAGTCTATGGAAACTTTGATATAATATATAAATTTAATGCAAATGATAATAATAGAAAGATTAGCACTTTTCGCAAATACGATCAAATGGAATAAATCACAAATTAGTTGTTTTTAATGGCGCGTCAGGTCGTACTCAATATTATTATTATTATTATTATCAGTTAGTACTGTAAATATCACGCAATAATTCTTGTATAGCAGTTCTAGAACTACAACTACTACTAGTGCGGCATCACTACTATCACCACAAGAAGTTGAATATATTGTTGTTGAGACATGACATGCCTGACTGTCTGTCTGCTAAGTTATAGGGTCTGATATGACACCAACTATATCGTGGACGAAAAGCATTTGAGCTCAAAAACCTCACGTGCGAATCTTTGGTACGAAACTGTGAACAGTCATACGAAAACTGTGAGAGGCTGCTCCTTAAGCGTTATAAGCGAGTTCATAGCCAGTTTCATACCAGTTTGAGAACCCGTAGGAATTACTTAGCGATAGACGTGGCACTCGCGCGTGTTGGCCAATAAAACGAATACTCACTATTTGTCGATAAAACTGTGGCTGCCTTTTGGGTGGAGCTGTTACTTCTTTCACAAAACACAGTCAGTGTTCACGCCGCGAATTTGAGCTTAATTCTCTCCTATGATATCTTCAAATATAACCAAACTAAGTGTATGTGTGTGTATATGTGTGTGTGTGTCTGTGCTTTCTATGAATTCTCTTCATTCACTTTGCGCTCCCCTTTCTATCATTTTATCTCTTCTTTCTCTTTATATTTCTCTTTACTTTTCTCTAACCAACGCATGCAATGAGTGTCTGTCTCTCTCATCACTATATGTGTGTCTCTCTCTATGTCTCTCTCATCACTATATGTGTCTCTCTCTTTATGTCTCTCTCTATGTGTCTCTCTATCTCTCCCGCATCCCAATGACTGTTACTATGGTAGCACTCAGTGGTCCACATTATTCTAGAGCAGTACTTGTGTAGCAGATCAGACTTTATGAGGATATTACACATTGAGTAATCTTGTTTAAAACAACGCATCATTGAACCAATATTGAAGCATACGTTCATTTGGAGAGATGCATCTTATGTCAAACATTTTAACCAAACCATTTTTTATGTCACACGGAATGTTTGTCTTTCTAATAATTTTTTGTCTGTTATATTCTTCTGGCTTTTTGTAAAAGAAAAGAATGTAACAAAAGTATGGCTTCAAAGCAGAGCTTCAGCCACTTTAGAGAGATATAATGTAATGTGATATAATCTAAAATAGACCGGTAATGCATATTGCATGCAAATTTGCTAATGTCTGTCTATTTTGTCTATTTTTTGTTTGCACAGTTGTATATAAGCAGATCCTTTATTGAAAATTGATTAGCAGTAGGAGTAGACCAGCTCACGAAAGCAGCGAAGCCGTATTCATTTGGTCGCATCCGCATCCCATCCCTTCATTTGTGATTCAGTGGTCTCATGTACTACAACTTATCTGTCGCACTCCCGCATTCAATTCATACTATTATATTATACTAAAGTAGTGAACAGAACAGCACTGCAGTAATATTAGTGCAAAGTTTGTCTGGTTTTGCATAAAAGCATACAATAATATATAAAATGAGTCGCAATACTAACGATTTGCGTGAAACAGTTGAGGACTCCAACTGAGTGTCGGAAAGATTTAGTGTAGAGCTAAAAGTAATTACAATTATGAATACATCGCATAAATAAGAGAAAGCACTTTTTTCATACTATTCATTTCAAATGTTTCAAAAACCACGCAATAAATAGTTTGCAAAAATTACATTATTGTTATATTTTATTTTTTTAATGGATTTAATTGTGTTTTCAGTTGTTGGTAAATATGCTTATATTTGATAAAAATTGACCTGAAATTCAACCTTTAAATAATAAGCTTAACAGTTAAAATAAATTTTTAATTTTCATTTATAATACATGATTATTATATACATTAAAATTTTTTCAATTTTGAAATCACGTTAAGTAAATCGAATAATAACAGCGTATTTCAATTGTTTTGTTGTATAATACTATTAGACAAGAAAGATATAAAACAGTTTGCGTCTTCATGTCTTCAAAAAGGAGTTTTAAATATAAGGATTGGTTTTATGAATGGTAGAAAATTCGCTTAATTATGATGAGAAATAACAGTTGTGAGGCGCGTGATTTGTTCAATCTTATAGAATCGGTAATTCGTGAAAACATCGGTAATGCGTTGCACGACAAAATAGGCCATCAGCTAACTATGTTAGACGATGTTATACTATGTTATTTTGTTCAGATGTCTTTTACAATAGTGAACTGTGTATAGTGTACTATACAATATACAAAATACTATTCGAGTATATTTACCTTAGAATCACAAGTAGTTATTTGTTGCTCTTCCTAATTATGCGAGTGCGTGCAGCTGCTGCTGAGGTTCCTCTCAACTCAAAGCTTGGGCTCAGATCTCAAATGAGAAAAAAGGTTATGACGAGAACGCATTAGCAAAAAAAAGCCACACACGTATCAACATTATTAAAATATATTTTATACGAGTTTTACCTATAGCGAGATTTTCTATCTTGTGTGTTTGCTTTGTTTGTATCTCATTATCAAATGCTAGCCTCCG
Source organism: Nothrus palustris (assembly GCA_034697745.1). Lineage (NCBI taxonomy): Eukaryota > Metazoa > Arthropoda > Arachnida > Sarcoptiformes > Nothridae > Nothrus > Nothrus palustris. The sequence goes on from JAQGAN010000066.1 coordinate 14,605, forward strand.
ATTCCCCTTTGGGTTTGAGTTAAGCATATCTTTCATACCATTTTGATCGAGTGATAAGCCATTGCAGCCATTGCTGACATTGCTTTGATGATCTATTGAAGGCCTTCTAGTATTGTCAGTCTTCTGTCCCGCGGCAGACAATTTTTTGAGTAGACGTTCATTTTCTCGACAAACCAATTCATGGTCATGTATTAGTCTTTCTCTTTGTTGATGAAGCTGAGCATTTTCGGCTCTATTGTCGCAAACAAATAACCATTCAATATAATGTTCAATATAATGAACCCAATTGTTTATTTCAATTGAGCCACAAAAGGAACGAAATAAGTAAAATAGTTCAAAGAAACACTTGACTGACCTTAAAGATTCATTTTCTTGCATGTATTTGTTTAACATATTTTGGTGTAATTCAGATTCTTTGTCCTTTTTAAGATCCGTTTCAATTAGTGATGTATTAGACATATCAGAAGTTGGTCTATCGTTAATATTACTATTATTAGCTCTGGTGAGCAAAAAGCCGCTGCCAAGATTCAGCTGTATGGAAATGCAGATTATGTATGATTTTACAACTTATACACATCTATTAGTATCCCTCCCAACAAATTAGAGCTTCACTCTAATCATTCTAATCAGAGTTGCAAAACTACATTGGCCTTAAGCCATGTTTGTGAACGTATCAAATGTGTCAACTTTAAATTACCTGTTGTCTTAAATAGTTGTTTTCCATTCGCAACAAACGCACTTCTCGTTTTAGACTTAGTATTAGAAGCTCTCGAGGATCCTAAACATTCATTTGTAAATTGTAATCACATAATTAATGAGTGAAAGTGCAATTAAAGCTCAAATTAATCAAATTTATGATACTAACCATTCGAACAATAGGATTGGTTTTCACTTTTTTTGCTCTGGAAGCATATCTCAGAGTATTGATAGTTTCATACGCGTCTATTTTTTGTGGGGATACACAAGCGATCTATGAATAAATAAGTTATAAATATAATTTCATAATATAAGAGCATTCATTTCAAACTTATTCTTTATATAGTAGTAGACGTTTCAAGATTTTAAATTCTTGATAAGAATATTATTTAATATGTATGCCTTATATGCAAAGAGAGAAGCCATGTGTTAGTAATTATTCGCATAAAATGCATAAAAAGTTAATACTTTTATTACTTTTATATACATATCAAAAGTTGAAGTGTCTGAATAAATTGAAACTTTTTAGCCCAATGAGTTTCAATATACATGTTTTAAGGTAAGGGCACTAAAGCAAATCTTCTCACTTAGCATTCATATATCATATTAAAATGTAAAATAATATTTACGGCGTGAATATTAAAATTCTCATATTTGTTAAAAGCAGAACAATTCACACATTAAAAGCCATTCAAATTGAATTAAACTAAACATAAATCAATTTTAATGCTTAAGAATTCTTTATTATAAATATTATAGAAAAGAATTTAAACAAAATACAAATAAGTTAACAGATCATAAATGGAATAAATTCTATGAGTTGAAATCTAATTGATTTATGCAGTTATAGCAAATAATATACAGTACAGGTAATAAATGATAAAATGCATCAATTTGCTACAATATATACTAGAGTTGACAAAATTTTGCTAACTTTTCAAATGAATATTTAGTTAATGTTTTTGAGTTTATTTTGAAACTGAAGCAAATCTGCAAATCTGCAAAACTGCTCATTTGGAGTCTATCCTTATAACTGATTTATTATAGTTTAACGGAGAGTCAATACAAGTGAAGTTACCTTAGTTTTAACGGATTTCCTGTTACGGAAACAAAATTCAACAATTGAAACGTATCTCATTTGAATTTTCCATTTGTGAATTCTTTAAAATAATAAACTTTAAGAAAAAAGTTTAAATTAAATTATAAAATGCGGGTTTAAGAATAATTCGACACATTTATAATAAATCAAATTAATTAAATGTCAAGCCATTAAATAAGTTTTAAGGGTTTGCAATAAGGA
>JAQGAN010000067.1:0-16502 GCA_034697745.1 Nothrus palustris
TTTGTACATATCTAAAAATAGCCGGAAAGTAAAAATGCCCTTCCACTCCTACTTAGCCGGATCAAAATATCCTACCCTTTACCTCTTCCTGAGGTACCTTTCCTAATACTGTTTAAAAGTTACTTTTTATGAATTTATTTCATTTGCGCTCTAAGTCTAAGTTTCAATTATGGCTCAAAAAGGAGAAATTATTTTGCACAACGTTTCTTATTATATAACTCATTATATTCTGTAATGTTTTCATAGTTGCGTTTATTTACTGTAGTTATCATTTTTAAATTTTTATCATTTTAGAATAGAAGATAGCCTTAAATATTAGAATTGAGAATATCTTAGCGATCCGTGAACTTTGGCTTTTGGAGCCACACCTGACACGCGAGCCCTGGACTTGTTAAGGTCTGCTAAAGAATATAATTTCTCAATTTACTTTGATTTCTGTATTATAAAATTTCTCAGAATATACAGAATATACAAAATACAAATTATATACTCTTTGTTATTGCCCTCAAAATGTTGATAAAAATTAGTCTATTTTATTAGTGAATAATTATTAAATTAAACCTGATTTCCAATGCCATCTTAGTATGCAATGACTGCACGTTTTATCTTCTGGTAATTTAATTGGAATTATATATATTCCTCTGCGATGAGTTTTAAGCTCGAAATCTTCATATCCTTCAATATCCCTGAGCTTCTCAAAACATTCTTCTGTCTCTGAAATAATTCAATTGATAGCAATCGATGTAAATTAGTATAACTTTTTGTCTAAGAATACGAACCAATTAGATCTGAACTATTTCTCCAACACATATGAAACTGAAATTTTCCCAAATGATTAGCCACAAGATCTATAACCACATCAATGGTACCTCCGGGTGGATATATTCTGGTTGTTATATTGGGAGCATAAGCACCACCGGTTTCATGCTTTCGCGTACGATCGAAGGGATCGCCACAAATACCACATTTACCTCCGTTGTCCTGCCATTGGACCTGTTGTGAAGTTATAGAAATTATTAGAATTTTGTATTAATGAGCAAATGTTTTACTTTGATTCCGCCACAAAATAGTTCGCTATCCTGATAATTAGGAGGTGTTGCGAACCCAAATCTCCACATTGTATTTCTAGCCGGCGGTTCCATAATTCTTCCGTGTTCTTCACTTAGGGATATCGAGTAATAACAAATAATTAATGAAATTAATAAAATTTGATACTTCATTATGAGATTTTTATATCTGACTTCGAAAAGAAGAATACAATTGTTGTATGCACTTTTGGATGCATTTTATCAAATTTAAAATTACTTGAGTTGGCGTTCAATAATAGCTTAAAGGCTTCAATAATACCTGTGTCTAAACAACAGGTTTATCAACTGTCTAGTCTTACATTCCATTAAAGTATAATCACTTCGATTTCAATTGCATCTCATATTTTGTGTCAATAATCTCAATGACATTGACCTTACAATTAGATGAAAAAATGTGAATACAATATCAAATATTAAAATTCTTCTCAAATTATTTTACTAATGACTATTTTCATTATTTACAGCATAAATGGATACTAACAGAAAGCGCTCCCATTTATCAAAACCATTATCAAAACCACCCAAAAACTCAAAAAACAAAAAGACATTAAACTCAATTCAATTAACTGAAAATCCAACCAATTTATTAAGTGATGGCTTTTATTGTGATCTTTATGGATATGAAAATGAATTAAAATATTTAAAGAAAATCTTAAACAATACAATAGAAAGCGGAGAATCTAATTCCCTATTAATAAGCGGTGATCCGGGATCTGGAAAATCAGCTTTACTTCAAACTTGTTTGTCTGATATTAAATCCAAAGCTGAAATTTCTATTATAAGTCTCAACGGCTATATTCATGGAAATGATTTGAGTACAATTCGATATATTGGGCGTCACTTTAACATCAATGGCAACGATATCGTTGAAATCATGGAAGAGCTGAGAAAGATGTGCCTTAAGCCTACATTTCGAGCATTTATTATTTTAGATCATTTCGATATATTTTGTCGTCGAAATCAAACTTTATTATACAATTTATTTGATGTTTCACAACATTCGCGTTCAGTTTGCATAATAGGAATGACCACTCGTTTGGACTCAATTGAATTGCTTGAAAAAAGAGTTAAGTCTCGACTCAACCAAAGAGTTATACAATTGGTCACTCCTTTTACCGATTTTAATGATTATTTCAATTTTGCTCAAAAGTTATTGAACGGCAACAAAATTGACGATTCATTACACGATTTATTAAAAATTCAGTTCACACTTAACTATTCTGTTAGAGAACTGAAGCGATTATTGTTAGAACATTTGGTCTCTCAGAAAACAGGTATTGTCTCAACAGTTAGAGACACAAAACTGATGAGTTTGTCAGAACTGTCCAAATATGAAATCTCTGTCTTATTAATTGCCAATAAATACACTAAAAATCAGAAGACCTCTTATTTTCACTGCTCAGCCATTATGGACTCTTTGCGACATTTGCCACAAATCAAGTTAAACATAAATATGTTATTCAAGATTATGTATAAACTAATTGAAAATGACTTAATTACAAGACATTCGTCTATCAAAAAGAACGATCAATTGATGAGTGTATGGACTTTATATTCTCTAAACATCGATGACTCGCATTTGAATGATCTCTTGTCTAAAAATTCCAATAAATTTCCAAATTATATGAAACAAATTTAAGTTTAGGTTATTTTTAAACTTTCAAATCGCTTAAACTTAATTGAAATGTTGTTTAGAAATTGTTTATATCACTTTTTGATGCTTTCAATTGAAAATTGATTAATAATTTTATAGTATAATTGTTGTTATCCTATGCTTAAAGTGAATGCAAAAATGTTAACTCGAGATTAATATTGTATTGCAATTTGCAAGCCTTTCAATAATACCTCTATATCTTGAACATGCAGTTAAGTGGCTTTTAAAATGAATGCACATAAATCCATAGGAAATCAGGGCTTTTTTTTACTTTTTTCAAAACTACTTAACTGTATGTTGAAGATAGAGAGGTTTTACTGTATATCAATTTCTAAAGTTTCTAACAATTATTGTGTAATCCTTTTCAATAAGTTCTCAACGAAGACTTGAAAGTTATCTTATATATGAGTAAATGCTTTTAAGATTTGTTATCAACTAAATAAACAAATACAAAATTCAATTTAATGTCAAACAAATCAAACAATTAATCATATTTTACAATTTAATCATAAAATCAAATTTTGCGCACAATTTCTTTTTATCATTGAATATAACATTAAAAATATTGTAGATATGAGTGAACTATAATTCAATGCAACCAACCCTACAATATTGAATAATATTTTCAATTCAAATGTACTTCACATGTAATAAACATTTAAAACATAAAAATAAATAATCAAAGACTCAAAGTCTATGAGATATGCGTTTAAGTGAAATGTTTTTATTATGAAATATTTGTTTCAATAAATAATTAAATATAAATTCAATAATGATTTGATAATTAGATTAAATATTTTTGAATAATAATAAATATTAGAAATAATAAAAATCGAAAACAATGACTTTCATTATTCGCAATTTTAGTGATGAAAATAATTTTAAAAGAGAGATAACAAGTGATTGCGATTTAGTTTCCGCCGAAGATCTGGTCATTTCATTGGCTCAAGAAATTGGAATTAATCCAATCGGAAGACATTTGTTTGGTTTGTATCACAAGAAGAATAAGATATGGCTTTCAGACAATCAAGTGTTGTCTCAATGGACGGAAACCAAAGAATTTGAGTTTCGGTTGAGATTTCGTCCAACAAATTTGTCTATACTTGAGGTCTATTTATTTATTATTATTATTATTATTTATTTATTTATTTATATTCCAATTGAATAAAAGTTACAGAAAGCCAGTCTGATACTTAACATAAAATACAATAGTATTATTTACAAAAATTTTTAAAAATAATTAAAAGAGTTACATAAATAGTCATAACAATTCACAATCATTTAAAAAGTAGTAAATTTTCTAAAATTCATTTCAATTCTTATATTCCTTGGCAATTCATTAAATAGTTTTGCACCATAATGGAATATATGCTTATCAATCAATTCTATTCTATTAAAATTCAGTTTTATAAATAGCCCATGTCTTGAATTTTCATAAGTTGATAAGACATTAAACCATTTTTCAGGAATATCTCTTTTATGTACAATATTATGAATCAATTTGAGAACTTTTATTTGGCCCCTTTTTTTAATTGTTTTTAATTTCAATTTATCTGGCCTTTCACTATAATGTAATTCATATTCTCCCATCAAATAACAAATATATTTTGTAACTTTTCTCTGTATTTTTTCTAAACTTTCTAATTGTGAATTGTTGTAAACAATAATAACATTTGAAAATTCAATTATGGGTAAAATGTAAGTTTTATACAATTTAAGAAAAGTTTTGCCACCAACATTTTTACACACATGTTTTAGCATGTTGAATTTAGCATAGGCTTTTGAGACAGTATTTTCAACATTTAAATTAAACTAAAATTTCGATTCATAAACAATACCTAAATGAACATGATTTTCTACCTTGCTAATTTGTAGATTATTAATTACATAATACGGTAAATTAACATTTTTAAAAGTAATTCTTAAATGTTCTGTTTTTGTAGGGTTAACTTTTAAGTCTTTTGATTCGAAATAGTGAAACGTTGATATCAAATCACCCTGCATTTTGTTAATATCATTTATATTTTTAATTCCCCGGATGATTACTGTATCATCTGCAAACTGAAAAATTTGACAATCAATATAATTAGCTATATCTGATACATAAGTATTATATAAGCAGGGTGAAAGGACTCCCCCTTGAGCTACCCCCTTATATTTGAATGTAAATTCTGAATCTACTCCATTAAATTTTATAAATTGTTTTCTATTTAAAAATGAATCACATAGTAATTTTAGTATTTTACCACTAAACCCATATTGATTGAGCATAATAAGCAGTTTATCTTGGGGAACCAGATCAAATGCTGAAGTCAAGTCTAGGAATACAAGATCTACGCATAGAATTGATTTATCATTTAAATTATCTAAAATTACCTTTTGTAAATCTATATGCTGATTAAAAATACTCTTATTTTTCGAATAACTATATTGAAAGTCCGGTATTATTCTATGAAATTCCAAAAATGGTTCAATTTTTAAAAATAATATATTTTCGAGAATTCTGTAGATATTTGGCTGGACAGAAACACTTCTATATGACTCAATTTTGTTTTTATCTTTACCCTTTTTTAAAAGTGGGGTCACCCTTGATATTTTAAGTTCTCCAGGAATGTTCTCGATTTCAGTTATTCTGTTGAATAAAACAAATAAAAATTTTGAAATACCATTCAGACAATTGGCAATAACTTTGTTGGGAATAAATGTTGTACCCTCAGATTTTTTCAATTTAAAACATTTTAACCCATTTAGAATGTCATTCATACTAATGGGACATTCGTGTAAAAATTCATTGCCTGTTAAATTAAAATTTAAAGTTTTGCAAATTTATATTCTGATTATATTTATTAGAACTAAAATATTCTGAAAATTCATTGCAAATTATTTCCGAATCGATAACTTGATTACCTCTTATTTCAAAGATTGTATTCGTATTTTCACTGTTAATATTTTTTATGTATCTGTAAAAATCGCTTAAATTGTTCGACTTTTCAATTATTCTATTAATAGTATTACTATTCAAATCATTGATTTGTTTCTTAATATCTATTGTTAGCAAATCATATCTTTTGAAAAAAGGATTCTTGAAATTTTTTGAAAAATTTCTTCTCTTATAAATTAATTTTCTTATATATTTAGTATATTTTTTATGCAATATTTCCTTTGAAGGTATGATTTCATTAAAAATTTCAATAAATTTTTGTTTCATAAGAGTGTATACTATTTCAATATCATTGAAACCACAAACCATTTGCTGCCAATCAGTTTCATATAATTTACTATTAAAAAGCATTAGATTTGTTTCATTATAGTCTCTGAAAACTCTTTTTTGAAAACTTTTTTCTATTTTATGTTTTGAAATAATTAAGAAAGTAATGCAGTTGTGGTCACATGTATTTGAAATATTAGGTTAAACTGAGAGGTCTCTAATTTTTTGATATTATTTACAAAAATTAAATCTAATATTGTATTACTTTTAGGATAAGTAATATTTTTGACTATTTGATTAAGACCGTAAAAACTAAAAAAATTATTTTAATCTTGAGCTTTTTTAATTTTGAACTGATTATCAACTTTATTCAGATCACCTGAAAATATGATCAAATCATACGTATTATTATAATAAAGGAAATCAAAAGTAACTTTTAAGCAATTAAACAATAGAACAAAATTTTTGTTATTTGGTGGTAAATAAAGAGTTCCTAACAATAATTTATTGTCCTTCATTAAGACATCAACCCATACAGTTTCAAATGAAGTCTTATTGAGCACTTTCTCAAAAGACTTAAAATATCTTTAACACCTATACCTCCTCCACCTCTACTATCTCTGTCTATACAATAAACATTAAAATTATTTAAAATACTATTTTTTGGTATATGAGAGGATAGCCAACTCTCATTGATCATAACAATATCACAATTAATTTCATAAGTTTTTGCATTTAAGAGATCAGCCTTATTGACTAAACTTCTAGTATTTGAAAAAAAAACAACCAAATCATTGCAAAACTTGCCATTTGTTAGTTGGGGTATAAGAAATGGTTCGGCATCTGATTGGGGTATAAAATTGATTTGAGACGTTTTCGTGTTCATTTTGGTTAAATGGTGTCATCGTTTGTATTGATTGGTATCTGGTATCTCTTGTTATAGGCAGGATTGTCATAATCTAAACTGTACACATTAGCTTATATACAAATGAATGTGTTTGAATTTTTAAAAAATTTCTAAGTTAAACCCAATAGTTGAAAAATAGACAAGTCCATCCCGACAATTAAAGATTTTAAAACGTAGTTTTTAAAGTTTGTAAAATATTATTTAAAGTTGATATTAGTTTATTTCTTCCATATAACTCTTCCCACCAGAAAATGTTGAAAAACGAAGACTCGAAAAATTTACTAACATTAAAATGTTGAGTTGGGCTGAAGTCCGATAAAGTTGTGCGGGTCGGTGTATACGTTGGCGCATACTGGTTGGTTCGCCATTTGTAGTGATAAAAGAATAGTTGTTATACAATTAGACTAATAATGCCCGGGTTCGACAATAAAACATATTTATTGACATTTAATCATTCACTGCGAGAGTTATAAATACGGGCCTGGAGTAAAAAAACACGTATGCACGCAGATAGGCATGCACGTAGACACTCAGACACAAATACATGTAGACACGGATACATACATGCAGAATTTGACCTAAACCCAATAAAAATTTTACAAAATTATCAAAAATCCGAGATAGCCCATTCGTAGAGCTTAGCAAGCTCATTGAGGAATTATAAGCAATTATTTTTTAACTTAACCATTGTAAGAAATACAAACAATTGAATTTGTTTAAAAAAAATTTTAAAAATCAAAATAGCCATTTTGTTAGAACTACTAAGTGCTCTAAGAATATGAAAATATATTTTTTCTAAATTAAGCTGTTTTTGATTTATTACGTATAATACCAATTTTAAACTTTCAAGTTAGGTATAGGTAGGTTAGAATGGCTCGCGCACAGTAGTGCTCACTTTCATTCTTAACACCTTTGGTAGGTTATTTTATGTTTGGTTAGGCTGGTTTAGTTTTGTTAGTTTAATTAAGTTAAGTTTAGTTAAGTTGGGTTGGGTTAGGTTAGAAAAAAAATTTCAACATATCAAAAATCCAAGATAGAAAAGTGATAGTTCTCAAAATGATACTAAGAAAATAGTTACAAATATTTTTTTAACTTAAAAGGTGTCAAAGTTACACTAATTAGAATTTGGTCAAAAAAGCAGTTTAAACATATGTAGCATCTCCACCTTTGAAGTTAAAAAAATATTTTCAGCAATTTTTTTTATTTTTTCATGCACTATAACTTGGCTATCTCGGATTTTTGAAACAAATATTTTTGCAAAATTTTATGGTGTTTAAATAAAATTTATAGGGAGTTGACGTGGGTCTAATTTTTAGCCCCAATTTAATTTTTCATTGCTTGTTGGGATGAATCTAAATATTGACTGTAGTCCCCCGGGAAACCCCTAATACATAATAGTCACAAGTGACCCAAATTTTCTTGTCAGCGCGTCTGCGTGTCTACATGTATTCGTGTCTGCGTGCCTGCATGTATTTGTGTCTGCGTGTCTTTTTATTCCAGGCCCTTCTAATGAAGTAATTTATGTTTAATGGCATAATAAAAAAATTTGAAAAAACAATTAATATCGGCTATTTTATTCATGATTTTAAAAATGGCGCAAATAACATATTACATAACTTTAAAAAGCTTATCATTGATTTCTTTAATAAAATGTATGTATCAATATTTTGGAAAGTAGAAACCATTTCTATAGTATTTACAAAATTCTAATAAAATTAAACAAATAAATATTAGTCTACTTTTACAAAAGTTTCATAAAATAATAAATATCTAATTTTAATTTATAAAAATTTTGTTATAAAATAATTCAACAAAAAAACAATATCAAAAATTTGATACCTTTGTTAGGTGCCAGTCGTCTGGTGTCCCAACTTATTACTTCTATTTATTAATTTCTAAATAACTCAATAGTTAGCCGAACATTCACTTAAATAAATGACATCTAAGTCTCGCTTTTTAAAACAATTTATTGAATAACAAAAACTACTATTAATACAATTGTAGCGAATGAAAAATTATAACAAACTTTAGTTGATATACAAAATAATTGAGAGGTGTTGTTAAGTAAGAGACGGCTTATATCAAATTGAATCTATGCATAAACTTAAACAAATAATGCTTTACTTAACAATTACTTTTATTTTTAAGAACAACTGCAGCTATAAATGCAGATCCTTTACCACTTCCATCGTCTGCTAAGAATAGTTGAACTTTTTTGTTGGGAACCAATTCTTTAATAAAATCACTTATCAGTCGATGTATTTTTGGGTGCTTCCTATATACTGATCCGTCACATGCAATCTTCAAAGACGGCCTATCGATATGTTCAATGACTGCAGACATTGCTAAATATAAAAGATAACATTTAACATATTTGACATGTTATATGACTGCAGTGGCGTAGCCAGCTATGGGGTCAGGGAGGCCATGGCCTCCCCTGAGATTTTACTCAATTTAAGTGTAGATCTGTGGTAATATACTGGTATTATAGAATACTACAAGATAAATATGGTTTGGCCTCTTCAGGCCTAAAATCCTGGCTACGGCACTGTATGACTGTTAATTAATAACTCACTCGCAGCACATAAGAGAGCGTTTCTAACACTAACTAAAGCGCATACATATCTCACTATTTCTATGTCATCGCATGTTATTTCTGATGATATATAACCTAATCTTTGCAACAAATTAACGATTGTATTATCACTTTCATCACTTTCTATGGCTGAGACATCGGGTCCTTGTATTGAATGTATTCTTTTTAGATCTTCAGTTATTTTGCCATTCATCAAGACATTGCATTCAGCGATGGATAGCAAAGCTCTTCTAAGTATATCTCCAATATATATACCGCCGACTACTTTCTCAAATCTGCAAAATCATTGATAGACTAATTATTTGTTATTTAACTAAATAAGGTTTGCTGGAAATCGACACAAATCTTACCATATCTTATGAATTACAAAGTAATTTGAACACTAATTGTGTATTATTATAAGATATTTAATAATTTTTAAGGTTATATTAATTATGTATTTAAAGAACTCCTATACAAACTTTTCGCTTCAAAATTTTAATTAATCTTTGATAGGTTTCAATGAAAGTACTCTTTAATCTTTATCGGCAGATATTTCAAAAGATGTAAAGTTTGTGCAAAAGTGCTCATAAACTTATCCATTACTCATACAAAAAAACTCAATTTCTAGTGAACAATAAATCAAATTAAAGTAAAATCTAAACAAATTACTCGTTTCTAACTAAAAACAGACAACAAAATAGATATAAACCCTATCAGCTTATTAATTAACACAAATTGAAAGTTTGTAGAGTTATAAGCGCGTTATTTTTAAGTATACAGTCTGTCCCGTGGTCATTGTTGGTGTGCACGATTCGTATAAACCAACAGGGATTGTCTATTATTTGAAATTAAGCAAAAGCTCGCTCTTTCAATAATTAAAAGCTGGTCTCGCACCGCAAAAACGACCCCCGGACTTATCAGGCAGATTGCACAATAGATTTCTTCAAATAATATGTTTAAGTTTACAAATGAGTAAAAATGATTTTAGAAATATAACTCTTTAGTAACTGATCGCTTCTAAACTATAGATAATATAAAAATATAATTTCAGCGCGTGTTAGAGGAATAAAAATCTTTAAATTCATATTTCATTGTGTCTTAGATATAATACGGTAATATATATATATACGATTCTAAAGACATTTAAAATAAGTGCCAATCTTTTAAAGATAACCTTAAAAGCTTATATACGTATGAGTAGATTGATTTTGATTCGATGATTCTTTGTCAATATCTAAATCAAACTTAGTTTTAGCGAAATTTATACATCCGTTATCGCCCAAAAAACCGCATTTAATATTTATTATAACATATTTGGCATTTGAACCAAAAGTAGTGATGGGATCAATATTTTTGATGCTATCAAAGCGTTCCAAATAACTTATATTAGAACCTGAGCCTAGAATAAAACTTATGGCTGCCTCCGAATCCATAGATAGTCCAAGAGTTAATGTTGCAGTTTCATCGTTTGCTATTGAGATAACATCAATATTAAGTCCTTTGCGATCTATGGCTTCGCGTAAATATTAAACGACGTCTTTGCCGATGGCTTCGAATGGAAAGTGAATTGTGATCGCTTTGTCTAATGAAATTTGATGGAAACTAAACGAAAACGTGAATCCAAATGGGATGCGTTTATTTCTCGGTTCTGGTACTTTATTCAGAAAATCATAAATACATAAGACCAGATAGTCGAACAACTATAAGATTAAACTATATTTAAGTTAATTTAATTATTTCTTAAGCAGAAGGCAACTAAATTAATTAAAGTTTTTTAATGTTAATTTTGATATTCAATATTTTTTATGAAATCTACTTAATTGTTATGTATTATTAATGACTTTATTGCATAAACTTTTTAACTCAAATATAGACTTATGAGTAGAATTATTATCTACAATAAAATAGCAAGAAAGACATAGCAACAAGAAATAAGTGTCAAAATGTGTGCAATGGGAGGGAAGGGTCTAAAAATCAGAATTTTGTGAGTACGTACTTTAAGGTTGAGCCGTTTAACAAACAGATAAAATAACAAATAGACAAACAATTCAATCATAACCACATATAATATTTTCGCCATGTAACTTTTGTAAACGCTGTGTAAGATTTAATTACATCTGCTTTTCCGCTTATATATTTATTGTCAATATCGTAGTGCTGTATCAGATATTCAGGCTGTTTGCCTGGTGTCAATCGAGTCAATAAAACTCTCAAATTAGTTCCTCCCAAATCCATAAATAGGATATCTCCCTCTTCACTGCCGTCTACGAACTCAGACACAAATGTGTTTAACATAAGGAAAGCTGAATTTCGAGATGGATTAGCTTCTAATCCAAGTCTCATTTCTTCCAAAAATATTTGTTGAATTTTTTTTACTTTAGAAAGTGGTAAAACAAAATCTTTGACCATTTCTATAAGTTTTAAGCAGTTAAGGTATTGTTATCTTTTTAAAATAAAATTTAATTGACTCTAAAAGACGTCATGTACAGAGGCGGCATAAATATCATGGTAATCTTTGAATATATAATTCTTTGATAAGACTTCATCTTTTTTGATAAAGTCTTTATCACAAAAGATTGTCTTATCAAAGGAATATATATTGAAAGTTGAACATGCTATTTATGCCGCCTCTGTACAGCCTGAGAATTTACTATCTGAGACTTTTTAAGTGAGATATATTTTATGTTACGCAGTAAGGTCCAAAAGTTCCCGACCTAAGGTATAAACAACCTCTGGACGCAACAAACTTTGTTTTGTTCAGATAGCTGGACATGTTAAGTGGTGATTATTAAGGTTTTGAGATAACAGTCCCAGTTAGTTTAGACAGAGTACTCTTTTAATAAACAGTGACTGTGTAGTGTTAGCAAAATGGAGAAATTGGAGCATCGGGCCATTATTAAATTCCTCACCAAAGGAATAAAACCGGCAGAGATCCATGCGAGAATAGATGCAGTTTACCTAGGATCTGCGTCTTCGTTAACCACTGTAAAACACTGGTCGAAGCTGTTCCGCTGGGGTAGAGAATCGCTTGAAGACGATCCACGCTCCGGTCAACAATAAATACTTTAGCGCTGCGACTTTTTGTGTGCGAAATTTTGTGCTACGACGTTTTGTTTGCGACATTTTTTGGTAGAACCTTCTCTTAAACGTACATTAATGATAAGACTAATTATCGAATTAATAATCTATTTTCTCAATAAAAAATTAAGTAACAATTCAATTTCTTTTTTATCATTAAATATGTTCTCTTATATTTAACCAACTTACTAAACCAACTTTATTATGATAGAGTTAGAGACATGAATATTTATAAAATACCTTATTAATTTTACTTTCATTAGATTTAAGATTGGGTTATGAAATGATGAGTTTCTGAGTAACACTGAATCCATATTTATTTGATTAAAGCTTCACTTTTGAATACCAAACTGAGATTAACACAAATTATAACTTAATGACTACAAAGCTAGAGTTTTAAAATTTAAATAAATAAAATAATGGAACGATGCAGTGAAATTGCATGCGTATAGACATTAAAATATCTTTCAAATAGATTAGACATGTTTGTTTATTAGATTTGCATTCAAGGTTAATTAAAAGCTGATTTCAAGGATTTAGGGCATCTCAGTTTGAATAACATTGAATAAGACTATAATTCTTCAGCTTATTGACAAATTATTTTTGTTTAGAGTGTTAAAAATAAGTCTTCTCTTTCATTAGTTATTTGTAACCGAATGCCAGGGTTCAGATGATATATTTGTTTAAATAAAGTCGAGCTGTGATTGACTGAACAAAATTCCCGGATGTTTAAACAGATTAACAGAATATATGGTTGATATGAATATAGTGCATATATTTCCAGTGAGGGGCCATTCATTTTGCATTTGTGATACAAATTTTTCATTGTTAGGACGAAAATTAAAAAAGAGAAACCATTGAGTTACCCAAAGAATATATAGATATGCTTGAAATGCAAAAATTTGATGTATTACAAGAAAAAGTTTTCAATTATGAAAACTTTCTCTTGCCTTATTTCAAGAGGTCTCACAAATTAAAAATATCAAAAGCCGTAAAAATTGAGTATTTCCCTGACGGCTCTATTAATATGTGTGAGAAATATGAAAAAAATATTCAGATCCAATTAATTTACTTAATGTTAAAATTGATGTAAAAAATTTAACAATTTCAGAGAAAAAGTAGTTATCAGTGAGAAAAAGATAAATGATGTATTGATATTATCTCTATTAGAATATGTAAAACTTGAAAATATAAATTTTTATGAACAATATTTAAATAATAATTTTGCATCAAATTTTTGTAATAATGAATATGATTATGATTCCGAAGACTATTAACTAATGATTGCATAAATGTTTTGATTTTGAATGATAAAGCTATGCCTTACTTTGAAAACTTAGAGTTTATAATTAGGTCTATGAAATCAAATGTGACCTCGAAAGTTTCTAAAATAACCCACGTTCAAATAGACCCGAAAAACCGGCCACTCGTGAGTTGATTGATACTGTGGCCAAAGCAGTCAAAGAAGATTTGAATATCATAAAAATTTCAGACTAATATGAGATTATATATATGTCATTAGGTTTGACGTTGAAATCTTCCTAATATAAGCAAAATATCATTGAACTCTGGGTACCAAAAATGCAAAAAGTAAGTTCAAGTAAACTTTTAATTGATACTTAGACAATGAAATGAAACTTGGACTCATCATTAAGAGACTGAATTGAAAAAACTTCAAAAAACATTACCAAATATGAGAAGAAACTGCCGTGAAAATTCAAAGTGCAAAAATTTGCAAATTTTATTAAATTATCAATATTTTGGCTATATAAGAGGTTATACTCAAAAATTGTATTGGACTTAACAGAACCATTATTGGGCTATATTATTTTGAAATCATAATTAATTTGAAATAGGTTATAGTAAACTAGCGGTTAATATAAAGTTGCATGTAAAGTGATTTTTTGACTGAAAATTGAGTATAAATTAAGAAATTTTTTGTTACTAACGTGGAGTTGAATCCAGAATACCAAAGAGTTAACAGCATATTTGGGTCCAATGGTCTCTGTATATTTCAATCTATTAAATGTAGTGTTCTATACTTTATGTAACTTTAATAATAAATTGTTATGAAAATCACTAAAACCTAAATCTAAAACTATTTTCAAACTAAATCAATTGCCAAAAATAAAGACGAAGTTTAGAAACAAAACATTAAAATACTTTTATTGATAAAATAGCACCGAGAAATTCTTTAATTGGTTTAAATTAATTTTAAATTAAAATTAATTTCGTTTCTTACATTTAAAGGAAGTTTTTTAAAAGTGCAATACAATAGTTAAAAAATTCATTGTTTTCTAATTCAATACGTTTAACATTTGACTTAATATAAATACCATTTCTAGAGGACTCATAAAATTGTAGTATTGAAATCCAATTACAAGGAAAATTAGAAGAATTTAATCTAATTTTATATACAACTTTTATATACAACTTTTATATACAAATTAAGAAATGACAATCTTTGTTCGTAAGTCAAACCTGATTCATGCATTTTTAGACAAATAAATGTAGTTATTTTTCTCTAAATTTTTTCTTTACTAACTAATTGTGTCTGCGCTGGTATCCAACATAAATTAGAGTACTTTAAAATGGAAAGTTTATATGTCTTGTAAATTCTCAAGAATGTCATCCCATTTACAATTTTGAAAATATTTTTTAAAACAAAATTTTCGATATGCTTTTTTAAAAATATCATTACAGTGAATGTTGGAACTCATTTTTGTATTATATATTACACCTAAATGCTTATGTGAATCAACTGTATCAATGTCACACATATTTAGTTAATAAGTCGAAAAATTGCAATTATTAAGTTTTATTTTTAAGTGTTTAGATATTTGAGAATTTAACTTAAGCTACAAGCAAAATTATCGTCGTTTTTATTAAGAATAATATTTGTGCTAATTTGAATATTTGTTGCACAATTATTTTTTTCATTTATTTTATTATTAAAGCTTTTATAAAATTTCTTATAAGAATATTTAATATTTCGAGCAACTTTATGTAAATGAAATGAAGATTTCACAAATTTTATTTTTTTAAAATGTAAGTTCGATATTTTTTAACAGATGCCATTTTATTCTAGAAAAATTTTGAAAATATTTAAATTATTTGTTAGGATACTTTTGTTAATGACTATTTAGGAAAAAGTATTAAATAATATTCCGCTTTATATAGAAAGCAATAGATTAAATTCAGAATTTTTAGTATAATAATTCATTATTACAATGCATTAAAAATCTTTGTTCAATTGATTAAATTGTGTCAATTTTATATCTGACCCTCTTTGATTAGTTATATTCTGATATGTTTGTTCTAATATCAAAAAAATTAAAATTTTTACTTTTATAGTATTTTTTTAATGTGCACTTCTAACCTTTTTTTTATTGTATTCCTCATTCTCAAAAACCTCTATTTATTAATGGTCAATAGACAAAATTTAATCTAATATAACTGTTAAAGCTTTCTTTAATATACGTGGAAAGTTTAAGAAATTTCACCCATTATATAAGTGCTTTAAATTTACAAATCGTATTTGATTGATTTTGTTTATTAACTTTAGACATATTATTAGGAAAAATATAGAGATTTAATAACATTGCATTATAGGGATATCAATTAATTTGTAAACATACCCAGCAAAAAGTTTTAAAAATGTGTATAAAAAATTTTAGAAAATTCTAGTTTCGGAAAGCTCTGAAAGGTTCCTAATCAAAATTAAGATTACCACATAAACAGTACACACTACACATCACTATATACAACATTTAGTAATAGCAGAAGTTGTTGTAGTGCTTAGCCATTGAAAATGCCTATACAAATTTAAATGCAAAGGTACAGTCAAGGTATAAATAGCGTTCTTCTCAACTCAATAATCATTTTGATAAGATTAACAGTATTGTGATAGTCTTTATCAAAATGTGAATCTAATATCAATTATAAACAAATTCATAAGTCATATCAGAATCACATTTTGATAAAGACTT